>OZ038505.1:6019593-6047093 GCA_964036315.1 Acanthosepion esculentum
TAGCAGACCAGGACAGAAAAATACAAAATCTTGTACAGAAGTTAGTGAAGGAAGGCTATCACATAAGCTTAAACATAAACTACAAGAAGATAGAATGCATGGTTCTTAGTAAAAGGATGAACCAAAAAGTAAATTAGAAATCGGAGAGGCCAAAATGAAGCAATTAAAAAAAGAAGATACTTGGGAAGTATGTAAACAGAAGAAGTACATTGCGACTGGGAAATTCGAAGACACATTAGGAAAATGTATTCCAAAAGCTAAACATAGTATTAAGAGACAGGAAATATCGTTAGAATCGTAGACAAAAGTACTGAACTGTTATGTGATATCAGTCCTCCTACATGCGGTGAATGCTGTACAATCTTCTCAAAGATGAAAAAGTGACTTCAAGCAACAAAAACGTGGTTCTACGGAAGGATTCAATTGACCTAACATGTGATCAACGGCGATGTTCTAGAGACAATGGCAACAAAAATAATAATTATAATTGACATCAGGAAGAGACATTGGGAATTTCTGTGACTCAATACTAAGAGAAGAGTGATTGGAAAATACGATACTCAAACGACCGTTTGCAGGGGAAAGTGACAGAGAGAAACAGCGCACAGCATACTTGATAGGCATAATTAATATGACAGCGGAACATGGTTTAGCAGAAATAAAGAAAAGACAAAAGCTACAAAACACAAGAAATTGTGGAGAGCCAAGATCGCCTACGTCTTGAGGGGACATGGCACATAAAGAAGTCGAATAATTGAAAATAGCGTAGAACCTAGAAAATCGACATATTTACTTAAATAAACTCGTCTGATCGGGTCATTCCTACGGATGACATACATGGCACCAAACCCGTTCAGAAATAACTATACGGTCACCATTATCTTTCTCTTTTTTTTTTTTGTAAATTCGAGTGATGAAACCTCTTGGTTTTGGCGAGGATTATACTTAGAAACTTGTGGATTTGCGCTACATTCAAAATAGCAACTTTTCAGTCTCGATAAGAGCCCAGAAACGTCTCAGAGTCCTTGTGTATGAAAAACTTTTTCCAACCCTCCAACCTCTCTCTTTCTCTCTCTCTCTCTCACACACACAGGTGAAATGTGGCAAACCTATTACTGCTCTATCGCTATTTCCATGGAAAATGTTCGGACGGACTACATTCTTTGGTTCGACTAGTTCTAACCTACACGGTTAGGGTTCGTCATGCAACTCACATTTGAGCAAACCACCCGCATTCCCTTTGTAATCCATTCGAACAGCTTCTTTCCGCCAAACACTGCTCTGCGGAACCGACTTATAAGAGGATGCTTCCCCGATCACTACAATATTAAACTGTTAAAGTCTAGGGTTAATAATTATTGTCTCTTCTTATCCTCATAAACTGCCTCTTAATGTAATTCTATAGCACGAGTGACCACCGGGTCTTGTATAAGAAACAGCCCAACATGAAAATTACAAACTGCAGATACCATAAGCAAATAACTACATCAATTTATACATCTGGATTTTTTTTATGGAAGACGGAAAGTGCGACTGTGAAAACCGAAGGCGAACTGGGAAAGCAAAAGATGTCTTCCAAAAGCTATGCAAGATATTGAGAAACAGACAATCTTGTTAGAAACAAAGAAAAGCCTATTGAACTGTTATGAAAATACCAGTCCATCTGTATGGCAGTGAATGCTGTAAAATCACCTCAGAGATGAAGAGTGATGACACAATAGAAATGAGTTTCTACAGAAGGATGATGAAAATAAAATGGTACCAGGATGTGAACAACGACGAAATTCTAGAGACAATGTAAACAAAAACAACACTCATGCATAAAATCAATGAGAGACAATTGAAATTTCTACTACGCATTATGAGGAAAGAGGGCTTGGAAAATTTTATACTCACAGGACAGATTTAAGGCAAGAGGGAGAGAAGAAAAGAACGCATAAATACGTAACGAAATGGATGTCGGTACAAGTTTTAGGTGCGATAGCAAAATGACAAAACTTATTAAGAGCTACAAATGACAGGAGATTGTGGAGAGCCATGACATGTCACATATACGAAGAATATACCATCACTCCCAAATTAAAATATGTAACTTTACCATTTTAATTATTTTTCTATTTTTACCTCATTATTATTGGCCAATCAGCCCCATATGTTAATGAATGCTAAACAGAGAGAGTGAGAGAGAGAGTGTGTGTGTGAGAGAGAGAGAGAGAGAGTGTGTGTGTGAGAGAGAGTGAGAAAGAGAGTATGTGAGAGAGAGAGAGTGTGTGTGAGAGAGAGAGTGTGTGCGTGTGAGAGAGAGAGAGTGTGTCTGTGTGTGAGTGAGAGAGTGAGAGAGTGAGAGAGTGAGAGAGAGAGAGAGAGTGTGTGTGTGTGTGTGTGTGTGTGTGTGTGTGTGTGTGTGTGTGTGTGTAACGAAAATACAAAAATAAAAGATTTTAGCCGAGACGAGAATAATCGAGACGTTATTTTACTATGATCAACCCGCGGGCACTTTTTCCAAGGGATTCAAGCCTGGACCTTCAGTGACAAAGCTCAAATTTAGCCCCAGGCGTTTTTCCATTAATATCATCACCGACATTATCGAACCTGTCACGTAACCACTGAGGTTTTTCTCCACATTTAATATATGAACGACAGTGGTTGATTTTCCATGAAGCCAGCTAAACATAAACAATGTTAATAATCAATGCGCTATTCACAACTCCCAAGAGGGAAGAGGTCGATTCGACAGTGATGTGATTGAATTTGCGGCTATGTGAGCAATTGTGTTAATTTTGCAGTAATTTTGCAATAATTTTAAATATAATTAAATTACATAACGTATTTATATAAAAAGAAACATATTTCCTCGTAAACAGTAACTTTTCGGATCAGTTTACTAAACTGCGTAATATAGGGCAAACAACATAATTAATATCTTATCTTTGTAATTTAAATGTTCAGACTTTGAAAAATAGCGTGAAAATATACTTTACTTGAGTTCTAACTCGGCCATTAGTCCCAGTGCATCGAAATCATTTACCAAGTAAGCACTGAGAATAAATATTCAGATAAAAAAAAAGAGGAATAACATCAACAGTGATCTGACTTCTGAAGATCGACATCAATTGTGTAGCAATAGATATCGAGTCAAGATTATAAAACATCAAAATAACCGGCATTATTCAAATATCTCACTCTCTCTTTATATATATATATATATATATATATATATATATATATATATATATATATATATATATATGAAGAAATATAGTCTTGAAATGTGCTATATTTATGGGATAAAGTGCTCAGTATCAGAGATAGAGCGTGTGTAAATATAAACATAGAAATCAACACTTAGAGGCGACAGTCTGTTTCATGCCAGATGCCATAGTCGTGGCCTGACGATTGCATCTAGCATGAAACAGATGTCGCCTCTAGGTGTTGACTGCTATGTTCATTTTATATATATATATATATATATATATATATATATATATATATATATATATATATATATATATATATAATACGATTTCTTAAATATTTATGACGGTATACTAAAACAAATAATATACTATTTAATAAATAAACAAACGGAGTCTCTACTCAAATACAATGATATTATATTATAATTATTTTTTAAAATATGTATTAATCGCGACACAGAAAGTACCATATTTTGAAGTCAAAACCTAAATCTTAAATTAAACTTGAAATTTAAAATATAAAGTTTAGTCCCATTTTCAAACGACGCAGAATAACCTTAGAAAACTATTGATTTACTATTTTTATATGCCAAATAGTATTATATATTTTAAGTTGGTGGGGGAATGAAACTTAAAAAAGAAATTATTAAGTGGGTGTTGACATTTTTTTGACTAATGAAGTGGCAAAGTTAAAATCGGTTAAGGTTAGGTAGGGGTTTGAAATTTCTGTTTGTTGATACTGACATTCTTTTATGGGAACGTGACATCATAGTCTGTTTTTTGGGGTTACACTACAATACAATTGGCATTTTTATTTATTTTCTAATTCTTTTGATCTACATCGAGATTTTGTAAAAGAGATTTTCAAATCTGTTTAAGTCTTATAATTGATATTTACATTCTTTTATTTATAAAGATCTAAAATAATATTTTTATTATATTAGGTCATCCCAAAAGTTCTGTCCGAATTTTAACTTTTTGTTAAAATGAACGAAATTTAAAGATTATTTTATAATGTCTAATGGAGCTGAACATTATTTTTATGTTTAGATCCATTTAAACTGATCAAATTTTATTTCAGAGAACAATAAAATTAAATTTTGTTTCAGTAAAACCCTGCTAACATGGAAGTACACAAGAATCATTTGAGGCACATAATGCTTTATGAGTTCAAGAAAGGAAACTCAGCAGCCGAAGCGGCTAGAAACATTCACTCAGTTTATGGAGAGGAATGTGTGAATGAAAGAACTTGCAGGAGATGTTTTGCAAAATTCAGAGGTGGAGATTTCACACTTGAAGATGATGATCGAACCGGACGTCCAGTTGAGTTTGATGAAAAGCTTCTTGAAGCAGCCCTTGAAGAAAATCTTGCTTTATCAGTTGAGGAATTGGCAGTGGTTCTCAGTTCAAACCATACACCTGTTCATCGTCATCTTCAACAACTTGGAAAAGTTTTTAAATTTGGAAAATGGGTGCCTCATGAATTGTCTGAAAACAACCTCAAATCCCGAGTTGACATCTGCTCTTCTCTCCATTCTCGCCAACTGGTTTCATCTTTTTTGGATAGACTTGTGACTGGCGACAAAAAATGGATCTTTTATCGAAATGTTAAGCGGTGTCGACAGTGGCTTGGTAAAGGAGAAGCACCCTACCCACAGCCGAGAAGGGAAATTCGTGTGCAAAAGGTTCTTCTTTCAATCTGGTGGGATTGCCAAAGAATAATCCACTTTGAATTCTTACCACCTAATGCAACAATTAATGCTCAAATGTACTGTCAGCAATTAGAGCGTTTGAACCAAGCTTTGAGGAAAAAAAGACCTGCTCTAGTGAATCGAAAACGGGTGATATTTCATCAGGACAATGCGCGACCACACACAGCAAGAATCACGTCACAGACTACCATTTGTTACGTAGCTTACAGAATCATTTGGAAGAAACAGCTGTTGTAACACAGGGAAAGGTTAAAACTGACATTTGTGCGTTCTTGGAATCAAAGCCAAAAGAATTTTACAGTAATGGAATTAGTAAGCTTGTTAATAGATGGAAGGACGTCATAGATAATCAGGGAAAATACATTCTTGGTTGAATCTGTAATTAAATGTAACATTTGGTCACTTGTTTTCTTTATTCAAAATTCGGACAGAACTTACGGGATGACCTGATATTTACTAATAATCTATATATGGGTATTAAAATATTAGAAATTAATTACGCATTAATGAACTGTTTTACGTATGATCAAATTACAAAAATAATTTGCATATTTATATATGCATGAAAGTTGAATAGGTAGGAAAGAACTTACTCCATGGCCTGCATGTTTCCCGAACTCAATCATTTAGATTTTTTGTGGGGTTAACAAAAATAATTTGTTTATAAAGCAGATTTAAATAATATAGAGGAGGACATTTTAAAAGTTTTTTTTTTCATGAGTTGCTGTGTTGAGGTACGACGATGGTCTTTTGGATATACTTTTATATTGACAATTTACCTTGTCAGGAATCCGCCCCCAATGTTTGCAAAATTATTTATGGATGGCATCTTAGATTATACATATAACGTCGTCTATCGAAGGATATGCAGACATGGACTTTTGTCAGTGTTATGCTGTGAATAAGTGTATTTTTGTTACACCATATATATATATATATATATATATATATATATATATATATATATATATATATATATATATATATATATATATATATATATATGTATATATGTGTGTGTGTGTGTGTGTGTGTGTGTGTGCAGATATGTAGAAAAATAGGAAAGAACACGTTAGGTAAACAATCCGGAGTTCTTTAATAGTTTTGTTTTTATTTTAAAAAGAAACGTGTTACATACTGAAGTAGAGCTTAAATTATAATTATTTTTTAGAATAAATGATTCGTAAATTTTCACTTGAGGATTAAACAATAATTGCTACTTTAATTCAATTTAATTTATCAATTTAATTTTAATAATTATATTGATGTTTTCGGCTCTCATTTTTGAAACATGAGAACTCTTATGTAGCGAAGGAATCATATTTTTTTAAAATAATTATAATATATATATATATATATATATATATATATATATATATATATATATATATATATATATCAGAGGATTATTTTCTCTTTTAATCAATGTAGCAATACCTATATCAAAATTGTGGTCCGTTGTTTGTTGGAAAGTTTCTCGATCACTAGTTTAGCCAAGATCAATGTTCTTACAATATGTCAACATTCTTGGTAGAATTTATATTCTTACAGTTTGGGATAGTCAGGGACAAATGGCATGGAGAGAAAAAGAATACAGATTAATTTGACTAGATAGAAATGTTCTTTCAAAATCTACCTGCGTCTCTCATTTCGTGCCCTTGTGTAGACGTCGCAACGTCAACAAAGTCCAGTACGATGAAATCCTAACAGATGAAACGCGTCACAAAACAGTTTCTTGTTTGTCATATTTTTCTAAAACTCCCCTCTCTCTATCTCTCTCTCTCTCTCTCTCTCTATATATATATATATATATATATATATATATATATATATATATATATATATATTACAAGATATATATATATTTTACAATATATATATATATTTTACAATTTTGAGTAGTTCATATAAATATGTACATATATATATATATATTTACATATATATATATATATATATATATATATATATATATATATATATATATATATATATATATATATATCTGAACTACTCAAAATTGTAAAATCGCCTCTACACTTAGCTTTGTGATTTACGCAAGACTTTTCACAGGGCAATCAATTTTACCGATTTATTTTAAGAAAATATTCTAAACCCATCACACACTTTCAGCCGGACCTTATAGTCGTTGTCAACATGATAAATTGATCTGGATTTTGATGGCCGTACACAAAGTACCATTTACCCGAGATTTTAAGTGTTTCCTGGCAGGCAGGCATTATCTGAGTCGTTCTTGATAGGGAGTCAGTTCATGTCGGTACACTGCTTTGTTCATTTAGATAAGGTTAAACATCAAAGACAAACAAAGGAACAGAAGGATATAAACGCCACAATATTAATACCACTAGATTCGGGTGTATACGCCTGTTGGTGTACTCACGCATGGACGCAATTATAAAACAAATATAATTGGAGAGAGAGAGAATTTTAAGAATAAGTAAGCCAATATATATATATATATATACATATATGCATATATATATGAATATACTGTATATTTAGGCAACAATCCTTCTTTCATACAAGTTTCATTGAATATGACAGACAAGGTTTTTAATGTTTTTATACAATTTCTCGTGTAATCTTATAATTTCTTTTCTTTTAGATAGATGAATTATATGAAAACTGTCCCATAGATTTTTTCTTTCGAGCGCTTTCGGCTATACATACACACAAATCGATTTAACCCGAACGGAATAATTTCTGAGTCGACCGCTGTGTTGTATATATTCGTGAGAGGTGGCCTGCTTTTTTTTCCAATTTTATTTGACTGTGACCTTTTCTCTACATTGATTCCTACTGGGAAAATAGTTTCCGTTTACTAACATTTCGCGTATATATATATATATATATATATATAATATATATATATATATATATATATATATATATATATATATATGAAAGACCGAAAAAAATGAAGGAAAGCAACAATCATAAATATTCATGCTGAAAAATTACAATATCAATCAGAGATACTACCACACCTGTTGCGGAAGTCACTAATCACTTTTTTAATAACGGATATTGGATACATGATATAATCTTGAAGGAACCGTCCTGTTGAATCACATCAATAAGCACAGATGATTCATTCCATTACTTTTCGTCTCCACTGATTTCTGTAAAAAGTACTACACCGCCTTTTCTGATTTACACCAAAGTGGCATTTCGAATCTGATCAAGTGGTTTTTCAAGGCGAAATGTTACATATATTGGAATTATTAAGAAGATTTTCTTGACATTGTGAAGAATTTGGTAGACTTTAAATTTTGCATTAGATCGGCTCTGTAAGGTATGCAAGTGATTAAACACTGGCAGGAAACGGAAATATCAGTTTAGTCCGATGAAGTAGTACAGAACAAAACGTCCCTCGAAAAAAACTTTTTCATAGTTTATTTGATTCGTACAATTTTCTTGATATATATATATATATATATATATATATATATATATATATATATATATATATATATATATTATAAAGAGATAATCATACATTGAATCAATTAGCAATATTAATGCGATGAATGGCGAAAACTCTTTCCTAATAGACTTAATATAAGTATTAACCTACTAACAATCCAGAGAATGATGAGAACTTATGTATAAAATTGTCAGATGGATCTAGTATATTTTTTATAGCAACAAGTAATTTCAAGGACTTCATGTCCTTATCCTCAGGCTGTCTTTTTTTTCATTCAAAATCAAAACTCGAAGACGAAATAAATGTCTTGTAGATCGAAAGATGTTTTTTTAAGAATGTGTTATTTTTTAACGGTTATATAATATTGGAACGTGCAAGTCGCAACGCTGAAGTTCAAATATTTCCAGTCAGATTTTTTCATATGAATTTTGTAATTTGGTAAATCCACGAATTCATTTCTTTGTAAGTTCTTTCCAGTTAATATATATATTAATAGTACTGCGGATATATATATATATATATATATATATATATATATATATATATATATATATATATATATATATATTTCTGAGATGAGTTATTATGTACACTATTTACATTATTCGGGCTATTGTCCTCATCTTTGTCGCCATATTTATTACAATGTTTCGGCCTTTGTACGCTCCGGCCTTCTTCAGGTGATTGGAATGTCGAACTGAACCCTTTAGTTCGGTCACTGGGGTAGACTTTTCTAGTTCCACGTTTCATGTGTTTAATGGATTTCACTTATCAGTTATCTCCTTTTAATTCCCCTCTCCAATTTCTCCACTGCCTTAACCGTGTATTGAACTTACACTGGGGCCTGTCACTGGATCTAACCTTGATGACACATGGAAGGGTGGATAATTATCTCATATGTATATGCATATCTGGTCACTTAGACTATTTTCTTTTACTAATATTCACTTTTAATGCCTCTTGGTTTGAGGGTAACATTGTGGAATTATATTAGTGTAGTAAAGGACAAACTTTAGGAGTATCAAGCTGAAGTAGAATTTAGAGCCAACCGAAAACCCAATCCTAAACAGAAATCAGGGAATAAACGTCTACTCCTGTTTAAAACATTGGGAATGGATTTAAACCGGACAATAGTTGAACCTATCTACTGCTATTCATAGTCATTATTTAATATAAATGACTTTTTTTCTGGTTAACAAGCTTATATCGCTTTGATCAATTACCAATAAATAGTGAGTTCCATCCTCACTTGGTACTGCTGAGGTTCGACTTTATTCCATATCTATGTTACGCATAGAAAGATGATACTTCACTATTTTGAAATGGTTATCAAGCTTGCCTAGCTATATAATTTACAACTGAAAAGTGTGTTTGATACTCAGTGGATGTCCTAGACATACAGCATTGTTCCACATTTAATCTACGCTTAGAATCACCTTATATATATATATATATATATATATATATATATATATATATATATATATATATATATATATATATATATATATATATATATATATAATTTCTAGTTAGCAAATATTGATCCTGTGCAGCAAGAATAATCCACATTGATAGAATGCATATATAGAATGCATTGATTCATTATATTTTGTTCCATTTCATTTTTATTGTCGGTATTGTAAAATAATCGTTACAAAACATGCAATTTTGCCAGCCGACATTTAATGTTAACTGCGTTAAACATACATGGGTTTTTTCTACATCATCTTGTTTGGTACGAACAGATTATTGACCATGATTATATTGCATTGGTATATTGCATTTGCTTTTGCTTTAATTACATGCTCTTTGCCGCTGCAGTAGGACTATTGTTGCCATTTTGTCACCCACTTGAAATTGAATTTTGAATTTGATTTGTTCCTTATTACTAAATAAAATGACTTATTAATTTCATGTTCTTTGGCAGAGTTCATCACCCAGTCTTCTGTAGTTTCCAGGTATCTTTGAAGGTTGATTGTTGTGGTTTTGAATAACAGTTCTGGTTGAAATAATCCTCTGCCACTTTCGGGTCTGGACACATACAAAACTCGAGATACAGCAAGATTGAATATGAAAACTGATGAGGTGCCCTGCAATCAGAGAAAACAAAAATATAATTATGGTTAGTGTAAGGAAAAATCATCTACGCAAGATATGAGATGTCCCAATGACGATGTTTTTTGTAGTTTATATAATTTAGGTTTACATGAAATTTTTTCCTCGAATCCCAATAACATCAGGTATGGTTGTTTTCTGGTGATGCCACATACTATTGGTCCTTTTATTTATTATATATTTACAAGGATATGTATTTATCGGCTTGCGATACAACATCTTTATCAGAAAACATATTTTCAACATGACTAGGTACGGAAAGATTGTCTGGACGTTGCCAATAATGCAAATCCATATGGTTTATGTTCTTAACAATTATTATTATTATTATTATTATTATTATTATTATTATTATTATTATATCCTTTGATTTCTGGCATTTACACATTTCTTTCCGGGTCCCGCCCAGGGACCTAAGTTTAGAAATGGCATCATGACATTTGCTACTGACGACAAAAAAAATACATAGATAAATCCCTTCGTACTTTGGGCTGTACTTGTCAGAACAATGTTTTGTATCTCTTTGAGGCATGGACTTCCAAGAATCTTTTCAATTATTCTACTGGAATCTTTTCCAAGCAATTCTAAGTCTCCAACTACAACAGGGATTGTTGATGTTCCCATGTGTCACATTTTTGAGATTTCTATTTCAAGGTCCTTGTATTTTGACAGTTTTTCGAATATCTTCAAAGACACATTGCAGTCTGCAGGGCCTGCCATATCAATAGGGAGGCAGTTTTTTTTTATTGTGGTTTATAATAACAATGTCTGGGCGGTTGGCTTTGATTGTTCTGTCAGTGTGTATTGCGTAGTCCCATAGAATTGTAACAGGTCCTATCTCCGTAACCGGGTCTGGGTGGTGTTCATACCAGTTTCTTTCAGTTTCCTTCCCGTGGAAGCTACATATTTTCCAGTGCAGATATTGATACCTGATAAAAGATGATGAATTGTCTTTGGATGTTATCACAGAATCGGCATTTTGGGCTAACACCATAATTTAATGTGTATGCTTGATAATTCCTAGTTAACAAGCATTGGTCCTGCGCAGCAAGGATAAAACATTCGGTTTCAGCTTTCAGCACTGTACTACGTAGCCACTGATGGGTACGGGTTTTGTCTACGTCAGCTTGTTTGGTACGGGCAGAGTATTGGCCATGAAGCAGTTTAGCTTGCCATTGTTTCTGTATCTGGTCGGTTGCATTTGTCTTTGGTTTCTTTTTTAAGTATTTTTCAGCTTCAGCCGGTGTATTGTGTTTTACTTGTATTTCTGCGCCCATTTAAAACAGCATTTTGAATTTGTTGGCTTCCTTTATTACGGATTAAAGACGCTTACTACTTTCATTTAAAGCTAAATTGTGTCAAATGGATTTAGAATCTTATGAAAGTACTTATTATTATTATTATTTTATTATTTTATTATTATTATTGTAGTAATAGTAATAGTAGTAGTCGTATTAATAGTAGTAGTATTAATGTAGTAGTTGTAGTATTATAATTCTCTGTGTTCCTACCTCCTGTAACATTTGGATTTCACTGAAGATTTCATTATAATTTTTCGGCGGCAACATTCTAGCAATCAGTTGTTAAAAGCAATTTACATGAAATCACATCTCCTTTTCTCTCCAATTCCAGCTTTTAATTCATCTGTTGTTGTTTTCGGCCGAATAATTTTAAAACATTTATCATATATACTGCCGAGTGTTCTACTGATTCAAATGAACCGTCAAATAAAAACAATAGAAATGTTTTATTATATAAAAGTTGACATCAGACAAAATTGAGAACGAATGTAAATCATGTAAATAATGTAAATTCCTCATCCAGAAATGCAGGCAGAAGGGATCGAATTTTGTAATTCCCATCTATGACCCGACCTTTCGTTGTCGAAATATAGCCGTCTCTTCCACTCCAATAGCTTCATGACTCGCAATCCCTGTCTATGGAATTTAGTTCCTATTATTTGTCTTTGGCATTCCACTGTTCTTGATAATATTCTTGGAAGAATACCGAAAGAATTAGACGTGTGTGAAAACTGCAAGCTATACAAACGTTCAGCTTATTAAAATCATTAAGTATCCGCAATATTGCTGGCTTTTCATCTCCAGCGAGATACGCCATTTACTAAGATGAGCTTATCATAAGCAGAGCACATGAGCAAGGAAAATGGCTTAAACAGATACGACCAGAAATATTATTCTTACCTTCAGAAAGATGATATTTCTGCAACATAAAATAAGAAAAGAGTGCTTGGCGAATTTAACACTCATTAGCAATAATGAAGTCCATAAATAAGCTTGGACAAGCGACTTAAAATAAGTAAGAAGTTGTGTTTATAGATGGTATAAATACGACAAAACGGAAGCGGATAAGCACTGCATATATCTATAGGAGATAGGAATGTATGGTGAGTCATAATGGACATGGCGTATTCACTAAGAATAGTCTACAGATTCTACGGATGAATACTACAGATGAATACTGAGAATGAAATGAACAGTGTATACGAACAAGACGAAGTCTTAAGATAAATCGAATCCAAACAGAAGATCTCGATTTACATTCAGAAATAAGTTTGATGTTTCTGAAACATATATTGAGAAAAGATTGTTTGGAGAATTTAACACTCACGCGACGTAATGGAAGGTTTTATACGACATTTATATTTTATTCCATTTCGGTTTTTGTTACCAGCATTGTAAAACGTAGTTGCAGAATTTTCATTTTTGCAAACCGAATCTGAATTTTACTTGTGTTACCGCAAATACATGTAGGAAAAAATCATATATGCGCAGGAAGGTGCCTTTTCAACGCCCACAAAAAAATATAAAGAGAACAATTTAACATTCAACAAGGGGAGAAACAGCGAATAATATACGTAACTAGTTTCCGAGAAAGAATGGCATAGCAGGGACATTGTAGGATAATTATCTGATAAGCGTTTATTAACCCATAATCTGCCAATTTTTTTTAATGCGCAATTTTGGCCCAGGCAGGTGTCTCAGGAGTTTACTTATTCCTTATGTTTAATTTCAGTAGTTACCATTGTGGTTTTTATAGAAACTAGAACATCAAATATATATGTGTATAAAACATCAAAAAGTAATATTGATTAGAAATAATAAAAAATACTTTTCAAAATAGTCATTATTTTTCTACTCGTGAAACGTAGAATTACGACAGATAGATAAATTACAACAAAATATACCTCTGCAAATGCAATGTATGTAAGCAATTCAATGTATATACAAGGAATAACATGTAGTGAGTTTAATTTTAACAGATCGCCAAATGGGCCTCATGGCAGGTAATGAGTTAAATTTACGAGAGATAGAAAGTTGACGAGACCCATGATCACCCGCTTCCTCAAGTGGCACAATCCATAGAATAATAATGATACTGATTGAATGTTAAGAATAACATGAACTGACCAGGTTAGTAATGATGATGTCTTTTTTTTACAATGATGTTTACACTGTACAGGACTCGAGAGTCACTCAAAGTAGAGTGTTACAGAGTGAGCAACACATTTTATATTGATATATCTGGAAGATTACGGTTAACCATTGAACTGAACTGGTCAAAAAATGTAGTGATTGGGGAATCGTTCTTTTGGAAGTCGGATCCAGAAGGCAGCGGTTTATGTAAAGGTGCTGCTCGAGTGGAACTTACGTCACACCAATGTAATACGAAAAGAATGAGGGGAGTTCTCTAAAATGTGCGTTCAAGGCGGGTCCTAGACGTGAAACTAAGGGGTGTTGTTAATCTGAACGCTTTCCATGGAAAAAGGGAAAGGTATGCGAATTCTCGTCTCTGAGAAAGGGCCTGTAGGGAGGCGGTATTATTTCATCACTCACAAGGACGAGGAGATTCCCTTGGACTGTGTCTAGCGTGTAAGGAAAATATTTACGACAAGAAACGTATTTCCAGATAAAATGATACAGTTGTAATTCCTGGATATCAAATTTAGGAAACTGCCTGAAAAAAAATGCAAACTGATAGTTAATAATGAACTAAAAAAAGAAAGCCTAAGAAAATGAACAGCAATTAACCGACCTAATGATTTATTTGTGAATCGTTGATAGAATGCGGACAAAGTGTAACATTAAATTTAAAATGTTACTGAAATACAAGTAGCTATGGAGAGCCTTGATCACATTCAAATTAAAATGCCGTATACAAGATGATTATCTGTCCATATTTCTGAGATGAGGTATTATGTACACTATTTACAATATTTGGACTATTGTTCTCATCTTTGTCGCCATATTTATTACAAAGCTTCGGCCTTTCAGTATCTGTCTATATTTCTGAGTTGAAGCATTATGTACACTATTTACATTATTCGGACTATTGTTCTCATCTTTGTCGCCATATTTATTACAACGTAATGCGGACAAAGTGTAACATTAAATTTTTAAATGTTACTGAAATACAAGTAGCTATGGAGAGCCTTGATCACATTCAAATTAAAATGCTGTATACAAGATGATTATCTGTCCATATTTCTGAGATGAGGTATTATGTACACTATTTACAATATTTGGACTATTGTTCTCATCTTTGTCGCCATATTTATTACAAAGCTTCGGCCTTTCAGTATCTGTCTATATTTCTGAGTTGAGGCATTATGTACACTATTTACATTATTCGGACTATTGTTCTCATCTTTGTCGCCATATTTATTACAACGTAATGCGGACAAAGTGTAACATTAAATTTTTAAATGTTACTGAAATACAAGTAGCTATGGAGAGCCTTGATCACATTCAAATTAAAATGCTGTATACAAGATGATTATCTGTCCATATTTCTGAGATGAGGTATTATGTACACTATTTACAATATTTGGACTATTGTTCTCATCTTTGTCGCCATATTTATTACAAAGCTTCGGCCTTTCAGTATCTGTCTATATTTCTGAGTTGAGGCATTATGTACACTATTTACATTATTCGGACTATTGTTCTCATCTTTGTCGCCATATTTATTACAACGTAATGCGGACAAAGTGTAACATTAAATTTTTAAATGTTACTGAAATACAAGTAGCTATGGAGAGCCTTGATCACATTCAAATTAAAATGCTGTATACAAGATGATTATCTGTCCATATTTCTGAGATGAGGTATTATGTACACTATTTACAATATTTGGACTATTGTTCTCATCTTTGTCGCCATATTTATTACAAAGCTTCGGCCTTTCAGTATCTGTCTATATTTCTGAGTTGAGGCATTATGTACACTATTTACATTATTCGGACTATTGTTCTCATCTTTGTCGCCATATTTATTACAACGTAATGCGGACAAAGTGTAACATTAAATTTTTAAATGTTACTGAAATACAAGTAGCTATGGAGAGCCTTGATCACATTCAAATTAAAATGCTGTATACAAGATGATTATCTGTCCATATTCCTGAGATGAGGTATTATGTACACTATTTACAATATTTGGACTATTGTTCTCATCTTTGTCGCCATATTTATTACAAAGCTTCGGCCTTTCAGTATCTGTCTATATTTCTGAGTTGAGGCATTATGTACACTATTTACATTATTCGGACTATTGTTCTCATCTTTGTCGCCATATTTATTACAACGTAATGCGGACAAAGTGTAACATTAAATTTTTAAATGTTACTGAAATACAAGTAGCTATGGAGAGCCTTGATCACATTCAAATTAAAATGCCGTATACAAGATGATTATCTGTCTATATTTCTGAGATGAGGTATTATGTACACTATTTACATTATTTGGACTATTGTTCTCATCTTTGTCACCATATTTATTACAAAGCTTCGGACTTTCAGTATCTGTCTATATTTCTGAGATGAGGCATTATGTACACTATTTACATTATTCGGACTATTGTTCTCATCTTTGTCGCCATATTTATTACAACGTTTCAGCCTTTTATTATCTGTTTATATTTCTGAGATGAGGTATTATGCACACTATTTACATTATTTGGAGTATTATTCGCATCTTTGTCCCCATATTTATTACAAAGTTGCAGCCCTTGTACGCTACGGCCTTCTTCATATCGAACTGAACCCTTTATATCGCTCATTGGGGTAGACTGTTCTAGTTCCATGCGCCATGATTAATGGATGTCAGTTATCTGTTATCTCCGGTTAATTCCCCTCTCCATGTCCTCCACTGCCTTAACCGGGTATTGAACTCATACTCCTTGGGTCTTGTCACTGAATCTAACTAACGCCTTTATCCACTCTGCCTTGTGTCACAGCACAGTGGATAAAGTCGTTAGTTAGAGCAGCCTACCCCAGTGAGCGAAATAAAGGGTTCAATTCGACATTCCAACCACCTAAAGACGTCCGAAACGTTTTTAATAAATATGTCGACAAAGTTAAGGACAATAGTCCGAATAATGTAAGTAGTGTACAAGATGATTAGTTTGTGACAGTATAAATACGGGGCTCCAAAAACATTCAAAGCAATAAATTATATTATTTACATTATTCAGATTGTTATCCTCATCTTCATAGCCATATTTATAAGGTTTCGGCCTTTGTACGCTCCGGCCTTCTACAGGTGCTTCCAATTTCGAACCTAATCCTCAAGAACACATGGCTCAGTGGATAAAGACGTTGGTGAGTTCCAGTGAATAGACCCAAAATGTTCTGAGCACAATACCAAGCTACAGCAGTGGTAAACGAAACCTTGCAGAGTTGAGCTAAAGGGAAGTGGTATGGCACGTGTAACTAGAATAATCTACCCGCTGGTGGAAATAAAGTGATCGAATCGAAATTCCAATCACCTGAAGAAAACAGGAGTGTACAAGGGCAGAAGCGGTGTGAATATTGTGATAAATATAAGGATAACGGTCCGAATAATATAAATAATGTAAGCAATCATAATACCTCATCCCAGAGATATAGACAGATGTAGTTAGGTGTAATAGTTTCGCAAAAGCTTACCATACCCCGTTCACAACGATATCCTCTGCAAGTTCCTAGTGTTGTAGAATTTGAGCAAATATGAATCGGTAAGAAATAAATGTTTAATAAGTAGTTGAGAAAGCAAGGATTTTATAGAATAGCAGAACGTATACAGAGATTAAATTCAAGAGAGAATTTAGGGAATATAATGAAAAAGTAGAAAAAATAGGAAAATGATAAATAACTGGAAAATAATTGAATGGCAGATAGAAGAAATGCAATTTGTCATAATGTAATTATATCGACTTATCCTCCCTGCATCAGATAAATAACACATTTCTGACAAACGGCAGATTTGGTTTTTCCCACTACGACTCCCAGGCAGTCTCTCAAAGAATACCACTTTCTTTCCCTGGTGTAAATTAGTCTTGTTGCTGGGTCACCTTTTGTAAATCCCCTAAATTGGACCGGCTAAGAAACCGGTTGAATTGCAGGCTCTTCTTTAGTAAGTTTGACTCAGCGTCGAGTCAGAAAGCGTATGGCGTTTTATAAGTGACTCACATTTAGATCATAGAGGATCGGCGTTGAATCGATGCGCAGTAGGTCACCCGGTGTTTGAACTTGTTTGTTCCTTCCCGTGGGGTATTCAGGCGTCGATCACTTAAAAACAATCTTGTCTAGAAAGATACGATTGTTAATATAACCTCTACGCGATGGTACGTAGACATTTTGAATTTAAGCGCAGTACGAGACTAGAGTCGAGATCTCATGAATTTACAGATTAGCTGGTTAGATCTAACCGTAAATTCTATGTTAACAGTTTATGTTCTCGCACTTTTGGTTTGTGGAACTCCTTTTAGTCTCCATGCTTTCCGGCTAACTTTAATCTGCAGAAATTGTAATGCAATGTCTATCACTATCAACTGTCCTCCTGATAACTATTTTCTCTTCCCGCTCATTATTAATGTTACTATTTTCTAATTCTTCCAAACCCTATAAACCTTTGTGCCTTAGTGGCTTTATTGCCTTTCATGGGATGATACCGATTAAACAAATTTACAGTTATTCTAAACTGCACCGCATTCCGATAGTATTCGGACGACCCAGCAGAGTGCTGTACAAAGATTGGTCTCTCTTGTTATATATCGGAACTCTCTTTGTTCCTTTGTGGTTGAGAAATATAATAATGGTCCTACTTGATTAATTATTATATACACCAAGGATTAATATCTGATAATACGAGATATATTTAAAATATATTTGACATATATTCACATACACGTGGCAATAATTGAAGATCGAACGTCATATACTCTACTAAAGACGTATGAATGTAGGTAAGTTCTAATCAACGGAGAGTATGAAATATAAAATTATATTGAGTAACATATGCGAAAATTATCATTAATACATTTTTGTAAGAAAGAAGAAAATTATCAGTAATACATTTTTGTAAGAAAGAAGAAAATTATCATTAATACATTTTTGTAAGAAAGAAGAACATTATCATCAATACATTTTTGTAAGAAAGAAGAAAATTATCAGTAATACATTTTTGTAAGAAAGAAGAACATTATCATCAATACATTTTTATAAGAAAGAAGAAAATTATCAGTAATACATTTTTGTAAGAAAGAAGAAAATTATCATTAATACATTTTTGTAAAAAAGAAGAAAATTATCATTAATACATTTTTGTAAGAAAGAAGAAAATTATCATCAATACATTTTTGTAAGAAAGAAGAACATTATCATCAATACATTTTTGTAAGAAAGAAGAAAATTATCAGTAATACATTTTTGTAAGAAAGAAGAACATTATCATCAATACATTTTTGTAAGAAAGAAGAAAATTATCAGTAATACATTTTTGTAAGAAAGAAGAAAATTATCATTAATACATTTTTGTAAAAAAGAAGAAAATTATCATTAATACATTTTTGTAAGAAAGAAGAAAATTATCATTAATACATTTTTGTAAGAAAGAAGAACATTATCATCAATACATTTTTGTAAGAAAGAAGAAAATTATCAGTAATACATTTTTGTAAGAAAGAAGAACATTATCATCAATACATTTTTGTAAGAAAGAAGAAAATTATCAGTAATACATTTTTGTAAGAAAGAAGAAAATTATCAGTAATACATTTTTGTAAGAAAGAAGAAAATTATCATTAATACATTTTTGTAAGAAAGAAGAAAATTATCAGTAATACATTTTTGTAAGAAAGAAGAAAATTATCAGTAATACATTTTTGTAAGAAAGAAGAAAATTATCATTAATACATTTTTGTAAGAAAGAAGAACATTATCAGTAATACATTTTTGTAAGAAAGAAGAAAATTATCAGTAATACATTTTTGTAAGAAAGAAGAAAATTATCAGTAATACATTTTTGTAAGAAAGAAGAACATTATCAGTAATACATTTTTGTAAGAAAGAAGAAAATTATCATTAATACATTTTTGTAAGAAAGAAGAAAATTATCATTAATACATTTTTGTAAGAAAGAAGAACATTATCAGTAATACATTTTTGTAAGAAAGAAGAAAATTATCATTAATACATTTTTGTAAGAAAGAAGAAAATTATCAGTAATACATTTTTGTAAGAAAGAAGAAAATTATCAGTAATACATTTTTGTAAGAAAGAAGAAAATTATCATTAATACATTTTTGTAAGAAAGAAGAAAATTATCAGTAATACATTTTTGTAAGAAAGAAGAAAATTATCATTAATACATTTTTGTAAGAAAGAAGAACATTATCAGTAATACATTTTTGTAAGAAAGAAGAAAATTATCAGTAATACATTTTTGTAAGAAAGAAGAAAATTATCATTAATACATTTTTGTAAGAAAGAAGAAAATTTCAGTAATACATTTTTGTAAGAAAGAAGAAAATTATCAGTAATACATTTTTGTAAGAAAGAAGAATATTATCATTAATACATTTTTGTAAGAAAGAAGAACATTATCAGTAATACATTTTTGTAAGAAAGAAGAAAATTGTCAGTAATACATTTTTGTAAGAAAGAAGAAAATTACCATTAATACATTTTTGTAAGAAAGAAGAAAATTATCATTAATACATTTTTGTAAGAAAGAAGAACATTATCATCAATACATTTTTGTAAGAAAGAAGAAAATTATCAGTAATACATTTTTGTAAGAAAGAAGAACATTATCATCAATACATTTTTGTAAGAAAGAAGAAAATTATCAGTAATACATTTTTGTAAGAAAGAAGAAAATTATCAGTAATACATTTTTGTAAGAAAGAAAAAAATTATCATTAATACATTTTTGTAAGAAAGAAGAAAATTATCAGTAATACATTTTTGTAAGAAAGAAGAAAATTATCAGTAATACATTTTTGTAAGAAAGAAGAAAATTATCAGTAATACATTTTTGTAAGAAAGAAGAACATTATCATCAATACATTTTTGTAAGAAAGAAGAAAATTATCAGTAATACATTTTTGTAAGAAAGAAGAAAATTATCAGTAATACATTTTTGTAAGAAAGAAGAAAATTATCATTAATACATTTTTGTAAGAAAGAAGAAAATTATCAGTAATACATTTTTGTAAGAAAGAAGAAAATTATCAGTAATACATTTTTGTAAGAAAGAAGAAAATTATCATTAATACATTTTTGTAAGAAAGAAGAAAATTATCAGTAATACATTTTTGTAAGAAAGAAGAAAATTATCAGTAATACATTTTTGTAAGAAAGAAGAAAGTTATCAGTAATACATTTTTGTAAGAAAGAAGAAAATTATCAGTAATACATTTTTGTAAGAAAGAAGAAAATTATCAGTAATACATTTTTGTAAGAAAGAAGAAAATTATCATTAATACATTTTTGTAAGAAAGAAGAACATTATCTTCAATACATTTTTGTAAGAAAGAAGAAAATTATCAGTAATACATTTTTGTAAGAAAGAAGAACATTATCATCAATACATTTTTGTAAGAAAGAAGAAAATTATCATTAATACATTTTTGTAAGAAAGAAGAAAATTATCAGTAATACATTTTTGTAAGAAAGAAGAAAATTATCAGTAATACATTTTTGTAAGAAAGAAGAAAATTATCATTAATACATTTTTGTAAGAAAGAAGAAAATTATCATTAATACATTTTTGTAAGAAAGAAGAACATTATCATCAATACATTTTTGTAAGAAAGAAGAAAATTATCAGTAATACATTTTTGTAAGAAAGAAGAAAATTATCATTAATACATTTTTGTAAGAAAGAAGAACATTATCATCAATACATTTTTGTAAGAAAGAAGAAAATTATCAGTAATACATTTTTGTAAGAAAGAAGAAAATTATCATTAATACATTTTTGTAAGAAAGAAGAAAATTATCAGTAATACATTTTTGTAAGAAAGAAGAAAATTATCAGTAATACATTTTTGTAAGAAAGAAGAAAATTATCATGAATACATTTTTGTAAGAAAGAAGAACATTATCATCAATACATTTTTGTAAGAAAGAAGAAAATTATCAGTAATACATTTTTGTAAGAAAGAAGAACATTATCATCAATACATTTTTGTAAGAAAGAAGAAAATTATCATTAATACATTTTTGTAAGAAAGAAGAAAATTATCAGTAATACATTTTTGTAAGAAATAAGAAAATTATCAGTAATACATTTTTGTAAGAAAGAAGAAAATTATCATTAATACATTTTTGTAAGAAAGAAGAAAATTATCATTAATACATTTTTGTAAGAAAGAAGAACATTATCATCAATACATTTTTGTAAGAAAGAAGAAAATTATCAGTAATACATTTTTGTAAGAAAGAAGAAAATTATCAGTAATACATTTTTGTAAGACAGAAGAAAATTTCAGTAATACATTTTTGTAAGAAAGAAGAAAATTATCAGTAATACATTTTTGTAAGAAAGAAGAAAATTATCATTAATACATTTTTGTAAGAAAGAAGAACATTATCAGTAATACATTTTTGTAAGAAAGAAGAAAATTATCATTAATACATTTTTGTAAGAAAGAAGAAAATTATCATTAATACATTTTTGTAAGAAAGAAGAAAATTATCAGTAATACATTTTTGTAAGAAAGAAGAAAATTATCAGTAATACATTTTTGTAAGAAAGAAGAAAATTATCATTAATACATTTTTGTAAGAAAGAAGAAAATTATCAGTAATACATTTTTGTAAGAAAGAAGAAAATTATCAGTAATACATTTTTGTAAGAAAGAAGAAAATTATCATTAATACATTTTTGTAAGAAAGAAGAAAATTATCATTAATACATTTTTGTAAGAAAGAAGAACATTATCATCAATACATTTTTGTAAGAAAGAAGAAAATTATCAGTAATACATTTTTGTAAGAAAGAAGAAAATTATCATTAATACATTTTTGTAAGAAAGAAGAACATTATCATCAATACATTTTTGTAAGAAAGAAGAAAATTATCAGTAATACATTTTTGTAAGAAAGAAGAAAATTATCATTAATACATTTTTGTAAGAAAGAAGAAAATTATCAGTAATACATTTTTGTAAGAAAGAAGAAAATTATCAGTAATACATTTTTGTAAGAAAGAAGAAAATTATCATGAATACATTTTTGTAAGAAAGAAGAACATTATCATCAATACATTTTTGTAAGAAAGAAGAAAATTATCAGTAATACATTTTTGTAAGAAAGAAGAACATTATCATCAATACATTTTTGTAAGAAAGAAGAAAATTATCATTAATACATTTTTGTAAGAAAGAAGAAAATTATCAGTAATACATTTTTGTAAGAAATAAGAAAATTATCAGTAATACATTTTTGTAAGAAAGAAGAAAATTATCATTAATACATTTTTGTAAGAAAGAAGAAAATTATCATTAATACATTTTTGTAAGAAAGAAGAACATTATCATCAATACATTTTTGTAAGAAAGAAGAAAATTATCAGTAATACATTTTTGTAAGAAAGAAGAAAATTATCAGTAATACATTTTTGTAAGACAGAAGAAAATTTCAGTAATACATTTTTGTAAGAAAGAAGAAAATTATCAGTAATACATTTTTGTAAGAAAGAAGAAAATTATCATTAATACATTTTTGTAAGAAAGAAGAACATTATCAGTAATACATTTTTGTAAGAAAGAAGAAAATTATCATTAATACATTTTTGTAAGAAAGAAGAAAATTATCATTAATACATTTTTGTAAGAAAGAAGAAAATTATCAGTAATACATTTTTGTAAGAAAGAAGAAAATTATCAGTAATACATTTTTGTAAGAAAGAAGAAAATTATCATTAATACATTTTTGTAAGAAAGAAGAACATTATCAGTAATACATTTTTGTAAGAAAGAAGAAAATTATCAGTAATACATTTTTGTAAGAAAGAAGAAAATTATCAGTAATACATTTTTGTAAGAAAGAAGAACATTATCAGTAATACATTTTTGTAAGAAAGAAGAAAATTATCATTAATACATTTTTGTAAGAAAGAAGAAAATTATCATTAATACATTTTTGTAAGAAAGAAGAACATTATCAGTAATACATTTTTGTAAGAAAGAAGAAAATTATCATTAATACATTTTTGTAAGAAAGAAGAAAATTATCAGTAATACATTTTTGTAAGAAAGAAGAAAATTATCATTAATACATTTTTGTAAGAAAGAAGAAAATTATCAGTAATACATTTTTGTAAGAAAGAAGAAAATTATCATTAATACATTTTTGTAAGAAAGAAGAACATTATCAGTAATACATTTTTGTAAGAAAGAAGAAAATTATCAGTAATACATTTTTGTAAGAAAGAAGAAAATTATCATTAATACATTTTTGTAAGAAAGAAGAAAATTTCAGTAATACATTTTTGTAAGAAAGAAGAAAATTATCAGTAATACATTTTTGTAAGAAAGAAGAATATTATCATTAATACATTTTTGTAAGAAAGAAGAACATTATCAGTAATACATTTTTGTAAGAAAGAAGAAAATTATCAGTAATACATTTTTGTAAGAAAGAAGAAAATTACCATTAATACATTTTTGTAAGAAAGAAGAAAATTATCATTAATACATTTTTGTAAGAAAGAAGAACATTATCATCAATACATTTTTGTAAGAAAGAAGAAAATTATCAGTAATACATTTTTGTAAGAAAGAAGAACATTATCATCAATACATTTTTGTAAGAAAGAAGAAAATTATCAGTAATACATTTTTGTAAGAAAGAAGAAAATTATCAGTAATACATTTTTGTAAGAAAGAAAAAAATTATCATTAATACATTTTTGTAAGAAAGAAGAAAATTATCAGTAATACATTTTTGTAAGAAAGAAGAAAATTATCAGTAATACATTTTTGTAAGAAAGAAGAAAATTATCAGTAATACATTTTTGTAAGAAAGAAGAACATTATCATCAATACATTTTTGTAAGAAAGAAGAAAATTATCAGTAATACATTTTTGTAAGAAAGAAGAAAATTATCAGTAATACATTTTTGTAAGAAAGAAGAAAATTATCATTAATACATTTTTGTAAGAAAGAAGAAAATTATCAGTAATACATTTTTGTAAGAAAGAAGAAAATTATCAGTAATACATTTTTGTAAGAAAGAAGAAAATTATCATTAATACATTTTTGTAAGAAAGAAGAAAATTATCAGTAATACATTTTTGTAAGAAAGAAGAAAATTATCAGTAATACATTTTTGTAAGAAAGAAGAAAATTATCAGTAATACATTTTTGTAAGAAAGAAGAAAATTATCAGTAATACATTTTTGTAAGAAAGAAGAAAATTATCAGTAATACATTTTTGTAAGAAAGAAGAAAATTATCATTAATACATTTTTGTAAGAAAGAAGAACATTATCTTCAATACATTTTTGTAAGAAAGAAGAAAATTATCAGTAATACATTTTTGTAAGAAAGAAGAACATTATCATCAATACATTTTTGTAAGAAAGAAGAAAATTATCATTAATACATTTTTGTAAGAAAGAAGAAAATTATCAGTAATACATTTTTGTAAGAAAGAAGAAAATTATCAGTAATACATTTTTGTAAGAAAGAAGAAAATTATCATTAATACATTTTTGTAAGAAAGAAGAAAATTATCATTA
The DNA here is from genome assembly GCA_964036315.1 of Acanthosepion esculentum. NCBI lineage: Eukaryota > Metazoa > Mollusca > Cephalopoda > Sepiida > Sepiidae > Acanthosepion > Acanthosepion esculentum. Next base: position 6,045,098 of record OZ038505.1, read on the forward strand.
ATACATTTTTGTAAGAAAGAAGAACATTATCATCAATACATTTTTGTAAGAAAGAAGAAAATTATCAGTAATACATTTTTGTAAGAAAGAAGAAAATTATCATTAATACATTTTTGTAAGAAAGAAGAACATTATCATCAATACATTTTTGTAAGAAAGAAGAAAATTATCAGTAATACATTTTTGTAAGAAAGAAGAAAATTATCATTAATACATTTTTGTAAGAAAGAAGAAAATTATCAGTAATACATTTTTGTAAGAAAGAAGAAAATTATCAGTAATACATTTTTGTAAGAAAGAAGAAAATTATCATTAATACATTTTTGTAAGAAAGAAGAACATTATCATCAATACATTTTTGTAAGAAAGAAGAAAATTATCAGTAATACATTTTTGTAAGAAAGAAGAACATTATCATCAATACATTTTTGTAAGAAAGAAGAAAATTATCATTAATACATTTTTGTAAGAAAGAAGAAAATTATCAGTAATACATTTTTGTAAGAAAGAAGAAAATTATCAGTAATACATTTTTGTAAGAAAGAAGAAAATTATCATTAATACATTTTTGTAAGAAAGAAGAAAATTATCATTAATACATTTTTGTAAGAAAGAAGAACATTATCATCAATACATTTTTGTAAGAAAGAAGAAAATTATCAGTAATACATTTTTGTAAGAAAGAAGAAAATTATCATTAATACATTTTTGTAAGAAAGAAGAACATTATCATCAATACATTTTTGTAAGAAAGAAGAAAATTATCAGTAATACATTTTTGTAAGAAAGAAGAAAATTATCATTAATACATTTTTGTAAGAAAGAAGAAAATTATCAGTAATACATTTTTGTAAGAAAGAAGAAAATTATCAGTAATACATTTTTGTAAGAAAGAAGAAAATTATCATTAATACATTTTTGTAAGAAAGAAGAACATTATCATCAATACATTTTTGTAAGAAAGAAGAAAATTATCAGTAATACATTTTTGTAAGAAAGAAGAACATTATCATCAATACATTTTTGTAAGAAAGAAGAAAATTATCATTAATACATTTTTGTAAGAAAGAAGAAAATTATCAGTAATACATTTTTGTAAGAAATAAGAAAATTATCAGTAATACATTTTTGTAAGAAAGAAGAAAATTATCATTAATACATTTTTGTAAGAAAGAAGAAAATTATCATTAATACATTTTTGTAAGAAAGAAGAACATTATCATCAATACATTTTTGTAAGAAAGAAGAAAATTATCAGTAATACATTTTTGTAAGAAAGAAGAAAATTATCAGTAATACATTTTTGTAAGACAGAAGAAAATTTCAGTAATACATTTTTGTAAGAAAGAAGAAAATTATCAGTAATACATTTTTGTAAGAAAGAAGAAAATTATCATTAATACATTTTTGTAAGAAAGAAGAACATTATCAGTAATACATTTTTGTAAGAAAGAAGAAAATTATCATTAATACATTTTTGTAAGAAAGAAGAAAATTATCATTAATACATTTTTGTAAGAAAGAAGAAAATTATCAGTAATACATTTTTGTAAGAAAGAAGAAAATTTCAGTAATACATTTTTGTAAGAAAGAAGAAAATTATCAGTAATACATTTTTGTAAGAAAGAAGAGAATTATCAGTAATACATTTTTGTAAGAAGGAAGAGAATTACCAGTAGTATATTTTTGTATGAAAGAAGAAAATTATCAGTAATATATTTTTGTAAAAAAAAAGAAAAAAAGAAAATCACCAGCAATACATTTCTGTAAAATAAAATAAAATTATCAGCAATACATTTTTTAAAAAAGTGTATTCTCACTAATACAATTTATAAAAGAAAAATTATATTTCCAGCAATACTTTTTGTAAAAAAAATGAAAATTATTGGCAATATATTTTCATAAAAAAAGAAATTGAATGACCCATAAGGAGTTGATATGCCCTTAAACAAAAATCTATTCAAGTTATCTTCCTATTTCCTGTCATTTTAACACA
>OZ038505.1:6052093-6061757 GCA_964036315.1 Acanthosepion esculentum
AGATGGACATTCGTGAACAGACTAAAAATATGAAACGATATGTAAAACTCCATGTAAGCAGTATGTTGCAATTAAACGTATATCAGAGGCAATCTGCAATGATTTCGGAATGCACTACTCAGAATAAAACTACAAAAGAGGATCAAGAAAATCAACCAACCATTTGGCCAACTCATGTAGGAACGAGCACACTATAGATAAGATGGGCTCTATGGAACGTTCATTTTATCAACTTTCGGCAATTCATACATTCTATAACACTGGAAGTCAACAGGTCGAATTCTGTCATATACTTGTTTTGGGAGGAACATAATTTGTGAAGTTCAAGCAATCTCTTCTGAAATGTAACTTCCGGTTTGGCGGTGACATCAAATGATGTGTCACCTAATTTCTGAAATTTACGAGTGCCGTCTAATATATTCAATTTTTTATTTATATATAATCAGAATATCAGGTTATATAAATATCGGTCCTAGACTTTAACAATCTGGCCATCTGATAGGGATTCTACTGCCAGAGAGACAACTTAGAATCGATAGGCGAGTTTTGGAAGTCAAATGCAAGCTCATTCAGACAGGATTTAAGATGGCTTACATTCTAACCAGAAGTCGGCCCATGTTTTACTAATGTAAAAATAAAAATAAAACAATGATTGAAACTTGCTCAAGACTTCGATTCCCTCCATCATTTTCGGAGGGATACAAAAGTCCAAACATCAGGACTCGACCACCTTATCTGTATCGGACAAACGATAAAGAGATAAATTAATAAGAGGTTTATCTGGTGTAAACAGACACTCCAAACTTACTTTTATTCATAAAATTCAGAGCATTGATTCTATTATTACTTCTGCAATTGAAAACATATCACCTTTCGACAGATATTTCAAAAACAGGAATTGACGGTGAAAAGATAGTGTTGACAAGGCAATGCCCGACATTGACTAACACGGGATTCTTAAGGAATTTAAGAAGTCAGAGTAATACAAGGTTTCATCTCTAAGAACTATTGTTTCAAAATTAACCGAATTGTGGCACTTGATCCGAGAGACGCGCCTATACATACACACACACACACACGCACACACACACACACACACACACACACACACACACACACACACACATATATATATATATATATATATATATATATATATATATATATATATATATATGCATTACTTCAACACATACACATTATATCAAGCGTCATTATAGTGGATACTCATATTTGAAACATACATCTCATTTATATTTTAAACAGACTGTATTACTTCTATCGGACAGCGCGTTCGAAAAACTTCAAATAAAAAACATAAATCCATGTATTCTTTAGAAATATTCGCACGCACAAACATAGGCGCGCACGCCCCATATATATATATATATATATATATATATATATATATATATATATATATATATATATATATATACTCAGATCGTCTGTCCACTAAGCTGATTGACATTCATACGTCGAGAGCCCACCTAGGAACCGACAGCTGGACACCAGCACATAGGATTTGATTATAGTGGTGAAGGTTTTGTGCAGAACCAACCACACGCGCTTTTTGAAGGGCCGAATACGCAGATCTGTTGCACTGCGTGCTACAAGGTCTCCAAACGACACTCCGCAGGTTTTGAATTCAGAGTGTCCTTCACCTAGACCAGTTGCCATCGAAGGCTATAGAACCCATCTGTCCTGCTATTTTACCCATAGTTGGGAGGAGAAGAAGAGGATTAATACGGATTCGAGAAATCGCAATCAGGAACATAAATCTATATACTGTTTAGAAATATTCGCACAGACATACGCACACGCATTCGTACGCGCGCACACACACAAACATATATATATATATATATATATAAAATTATTAGGAGAATTTTGATAATTATATTTAAGTAATTCATCGAGTCTGAAACATCAACAGAATGCAGAAAGCACTGGACGGCCGTTTCGTCCAATATTTGGGATTCATCATCAGTGCGCATCCACTAACGAGAATTGAAAGCCTGACAGTTAGGTTGTCAAGCAAACACCATACCAACTGTTCCAACGGGCCTTGGTGACGAAGAGGTAGCAAATCCGACTCAATATTCCGTGGTGGAACTCACATATTCCGTGGTGGAACTCACATATTCCGTGGTGGAACTCTACTGAGATTCTGTTTAATCATAGGACTGTGTCCCCTGGAGCCACGACTACTATCACCAAGCCGCTCACTCTAGAGCATTAGAAGCCGGTTCAAGCAATGATATACATATGAAATTATTAGGAGAATTTTGATAATTATATTTAAGTAATTCATCGAGTCTGAAACCTCAACAGAATGCAGAAAGCACTGGACATCTTTTATTACTTTCAGAGCAGTATCCACCTTTCTCTCCTAATTATGATTTATTTTGTTGCCTTTTCAGGCGTTCTTTTTACTAATCTGCTTTTTCTCAAGTTAACTTATTCTTAGTGTCATCCTCCCCTATTCATAATTAATTTCTGTTTTTTATTCTTGCAGATTTTATTCTAAACACTTTCCTTTCAATTCATAGTATTCCTTGAGTCTCACTCACTTGTGATATATATTCTCTTTTTTTCTTTTAAACCTTTCTATTTCAATCATCCTCTTTTCAATTTCTCGTCTCTTCTGTGTCTCTCTCACTGTTATTGACAATTATTGTTCCTTTCTCGAGACGTTTTTTATTCTAATCTCTTTTCTCTCAATTCATCTTCTGCTCCGCGTCTTGCTCTCTAATTTATAATTCATTGTGTTTCGTTATTGGATGCGTTTTTAGTTTAATTTATTTTCTTTGATGTTATAGTCGTCTTTGTGACTTACACTCCTGTTTTTAATTCACTTTCTTTCTTTGTGTTAGCGTTTTTATTCTAATCTCTTTTTATTCGAAGTAATAATCTTACTCTTCTATTTCTACAATATTTTTTATCTATTTTTTTACTCATTTTTTTAATTTAAATAATGTTTCTTTAAATTAATCGTCTTCTTCTTTAACATTATATTTCTTTTAAATCTTCCTTTTATCATCTAAACTATCTGCTTCGCTTTCTTCTTCTTTTTATATCGACGTTTTGTGTTCTTCCTTCTTTTATTTCTTTTATCTAAATGTTACTTTATTTAATCGTTTGTCGTTGTTCTTTTTACCAGTGATGCCCGTTTTCTTCACGTCTTTCTGATTCTTTTTATTTGTAATTTTGTTTTTTTATTTTCGCAATTTTTTCTTTAGCATTTTTGGCTTATTTTTTTGTTTTTTTTCGCGTATGTTTCTTTCTCTACTTCTGTCCTTTGGTCCATCTATCAAACCACTCAGTACCATGTGTGAAACCTAACTTTTGCGTTATCGCTAATGTAGATATCACAAGCGGAAAAAAGACCTCGATTGCAACCCGATTACAGCTAGGATCAAACAGCATCTCTTTTTCCTTTCTTTTTTTTAAATTCCTTTTTTGTTTCTTCTAAGAAAAAAACAGTCAGTTAAGACACAAGTTGCTAAGACGAATAATAAATGGGAAATGTCAAACGTATGAAAACCGCAAACAGAGAACCGGATTTCCATCACTCGAAAACGAATTTGCAACCATCCAATGGACTTAGCATAACAGAGCGAGCTCTTCGCTTCTAGACCTACACGCTTCATTCAAAAGGTACATTTCATCTTTACTAAGTGTCAAATAGCTTGTCTGTTTTTCTATTCTTCACGTAAATGAATTCCTTGTCTGCGGAGGGTCATCTGCCCCATAATATACATATAACCATTATCACTCTCATATATATATATATATATATATATATATATATATATATATATATATATATATATATATATATATATATATATATATTAACGCATTAACCCCTACTTCCATGTGTTAAAATCAGAGTGTAGTGTTTAATATATATATGTGTGTGTGTGTGTGTGTATGTGTGTGAATAAATTACAGATATTATGTCTGTTAATTTTTAATAAAATCCGTTCATACTCACGAATAACCTCCGTGTATTGATGCTAAAGGATGTGATACATCTGCTATAGCTGTTTAAATTCCTTTTATTTTCATTTCCCAAGTACTTTCGATATTCTTCCAAGTTCATCTTCAGGGGTGCAAGTGGTATAAAATTATATGTCGTTCATTAGTATAATTATTTATATAAAGATGTGCGTTGTTATCCATTACCGTATTTTTTTTCATTATGCTTTTAAATGCAAAAAGGTTGACAATGTGCCGAGCGTCAATTACAACGTGAAAAATTACCCATTATGGAATTTTTTATTCTATGTTATAATGTCATGGTCAGACGCATTAAAGCATGAAAAAACTGTTCCTTTACAGGCATTTCAGAACATTACTGCAGTATTCATAGTTGATTCTGTTCAGTGCTGGCTTTAATCTTTTAATATGAATTGCTTCTAGTATTTGCAATCTAGATTTGTTGTTTTCATGGTGTAGGATAGTTGCGTTGTCGATTACTAATTTTTTATATTGTAAATGCGTACAGGAATATTGTTGTAGACGTCTCGCAATAGACGAATGGTCAGACATGTGGAGTGTATACATTCTTGTTAGCATATTTGTCGTATACTCAACATATATATATATATATATATATATATATATATATATATATATATTGTCGGAAATACATTCTCCCAAGGGACATTTAAATTGGTATATAATAAAATGAAGAACGGGGGGGCGGTAAAGAGAAAAATGGGATCAAGAGAACTATAGATTTCGACTGCCATTACATTTCAATTTTTGTAGATTATAGTTATCAAGTAAGCAAGTAAGAGGAAGGGAGTTCCACTGTTGGGAAGTGTGAGAGAACAAGCCGTTGGAGTAGAAGAGGCGGTTACCTTTTACAGTTTCGACAGTAAAAGGTTGGGACCGAGATACCAAATATTCACTCTTAAATTCATACAATTGGCGCAGCCGTAAAAATAGATTCTCAGAGCAGATGTCCTGAAAATATTTACAGAAAAAAAAAAGGGATGACACAATACGTCGGTGAGAAAGTGAATGGACTCGAGACCCCAAGTTAAGACCGGTATTTTTTTGCAAATATATATATTGCTGGTAATATTTTTTTCTGTGATATCAACGAATACTCGTTGTCTCTTTCGTAATGCTTGTTGTAGTAGAGACTTTGTAATCGCAGATACAACTATAGTAATGCCGTTGAGCAATGCTGGTGTCAAACACCTTTGAATAACACTCGCACTAATAGTTCTTGATAATACTCGGTCGAAAATAACCACCGATTAGTGATCCGTATATAACAGAGGATAGTTTAGTAATGGTGATACTTAAAGTAATAGAGGATAATATAGAAATAATGATGAATTAGATGCCACGCCAGTTTCCGTATATACATCTCCTTCATGATCACGTGGTCCACTTATTAGAAATGGAATCACCCGTGTTTACTCACTGGTGATCTTTGTTCAATACCTTGTGTCGCCAATGACAATTAATCCCTATATAACACGGTTTGTAATGTATTGCTGGTGTTATCTTTTTAAAAAATGTATTGATGGTAACATTTCTCTCTAAAATATATTGCTTTTATTTTTAATATTAAAATTCATTTATTTTTATTTTCATAGTGTTTTGACCCTTGTTTTGGGGCTAACTATTTGTCCATAGCTGAGACCCTAACATAATGAACTTGGTAAGAACAGCAATTAAGAGTTGGTTCCACACTCATTAAAATCTCCCGATCACAGACCTTGCTCCTTCTTTATCGGCATACCCAGGACGGATAACTTCGTGGTCATAATTTTTAACTTGAAACATTATGATTAAATGAATAATTGCCTTAGATAAATATATGTTGAACGTTCCATAATCAACTTTTCAAAAACAAATAATATACGACCTAGTTATTTAAATTCATATCCTTTACTTACTGAACAATAGAATGATGTAATTTTTAAAAAAATAATCAACAATAAAAATAAATCCAAATGTAAGATAAAAAATTCTGTTTCGAAATGAGTTAAAATCTTATTTGTTTCATGTTTGATGACCAAAAAAGATTATCTTGCGCCATTACCCGATCGCTCAACATATATCAGATATCGTTTCTCAAATTTCCTGAACATTATCACTAAAATTCCGATTTGTTTTGTTTTTTTTAATCTGTGGCACCTGCCTTTTGTTTACCATTGTTTGCGTTTTGAAAATTGTTTTCTGTGATTAATTTAGTTTTACGTTTTTTATTACATTCTCATTGGTATTTTTGTCGCCAACTCCAAAATCGTTATTCAATGAAAGTTATAGGCGGAGTATAGATTGAAAATTCTATTATAAAATTTATTGCTAGTCACTTTGCTTCAAAATGTATTGTTGATCATTTTACTATAACTATATGTTTGGTTGGTAATTTTTCAATATAAATACAGTGTGTCCATAAAGTTCGTGTGCACTTTAAAAAATTTATTACTTTATTTGTATTTGCGATAGAAATAATCTGTAAAAAATGTTATAAAGTTTAATGTACCTAGTTTTAAGTACAGCTAAAATAACTAATGTGATTTCAGGCATTACTGTATATCAGTTGGCAAATGTTTTCCGTGAACTGCAAAATCGTATTACCCTTAGTATTGCTAATGATGGAGGACATGTGGAAACTTAAATAAAATTTTCAATAAAACCTTTACTTCTTTCTAATCTTTTTTTTACAAATTATTTCTATCGCAAATACAAATAAAGTTATAAATTTTTAAAAGTGCACACGAACTTTATGGACACCCTGTGTGTATTGGTGGAAATTTTAGTATAAAAAAAGTATTTTTATACTTTCATATTCTTTCTTTTTACTTGGGTATTCATTATTTGCTTATAGATGGCCCTTTAACAGGTGCTACCAGATCAGTTAAGAGGGGTTTCCAAGCTCCTCAGTATCTCCAATCTCACAATCGATGTCCTTGCTGTTGGGCGTAGTTTATCGTACTGATCAAAAAAGTTTATTTAGCGCTAAAATTATTAAACGCTATTCTATATATTCACCCGATCGTTCAACATCGTTTCTCAAATTTCCTGAACCTTTCCAATAAAATTCCGATGTAGGATCAATGAATCAGCGATTTTGGAATGTGTATCTCACCAACAGATTTTCAAATTCACTCTTCGTTCTTTTCACTAGAAATTTTACGATTTCTTTTTTTTTCTTTCGGGATAGTTGTTAGGATGCTTTAAAAAAAACACTACGGCACCTGCCTTTTGTTTACCATTGTTCGAGTTTTGAAAATTGTTTACTGCAGTTAATTTAGTTTTTAAAAAGTGATTGCCTGAATTTCACCAGACGGTAACACGTTTGGTTAATGAATATTTCCTGCATGCGAACGGCTAATGTCATAATAACAACAAACTGTTTTGAAATTAGTTAAAACTTATTTGTGTAACTCTAAGGGAAAAACAACTGCTCAGATGTCAAACGTAAGAAAAATAAATCATCTTTCTATTATAGGTATTTTTCTTGTGAAAGAAACATATTTTTCTGATGAGGCCGTTTTTCGGAGACAAGTATATTTACTGCTACCTGGCAATATAAAAAAAGACAATTTTCCAACAATAGTTGTTGTTTGATTACATGAAAAATTCGTTCAAGATTGTATGTCTTAAAAGAGAAAAATAGTTTTCTTTGCAACAGGTTTTTTTAGTCAAATGAAACATTTAGTCGCATCTGCACATACCAATGTCTTTATCCAAAGAAAGAAGCGAAACGGTTGGCGGAAAATGGTTTAAGAGAAATGATGAAAAGACAATTTATTAAGAGCTACAAAGAACAGGAAATTGTGGAGAGATATGATTGCCTACATCCTGACAGGACATGGTACATACAGAAGAATATATTGTAAGTTATGACTAAGTACTGGAAGTCATTGTAAGCGATCTGGTATTGCAAAGGAAATATTTGTCGCAGATTACTTCCACAACGCAGAGAATAAATCACTAAGTTCAGATTCAAACATCAAGGGGGCAGAAAGAAATGCCGAAAACTCGACAGGTATAATCTCACAAATCATAATGCACGTAACCAGTCAGGAAAATAAATCACTCTCCGACAAACGCGGTAGTCAAAAGGCCAGAATTTTTCTTTTCCTGCACTACCGCCATCAACGGAATTAAACCTTTTGGAGGACCAAGTTCCTTTTCAGGATAAGGCTGCAACCAACCGCTATCAAGCCAGGTTTGCACCTCACGGACGTATTCCTTCTTGACTCCCGTTGGTATTGGGTAGTCGGGCATCCGATTTCCCAAATTCTCCTGTGATCGACCATAAGATCACTTCCATGATGCGACCCATATTTTCCGGTTTGGGTCGAATTCGGGACAGAAATCAGGTTCTTTTATTTTAATAGCGGCGCAACAGACTATCCCACGCTTGGGAAATCGTACATCGCCAAACTGTATTATTTGGAGTCCGCCCAACTTTTTCATGGAACAATTCAAAACCCAATAGCTCTCCATCGATTTCTAAGACTTCGATTTTGAGGGGCTTTGCGTTGTCCACGTCAACCTTAATACTTCCAACTCAGCAACATTTGAGAGTATTTCCATTTACGATGAGTACGTTCCCCTCTGTCACCTTTGATATAAAAATTGTGTATGTAGAACTTTCAAAAATTGTACAAACATTGGCTTTACTCTAGTCTTGCCTACTATCTTTCATCTTAGTATGCGACTCGATATATATATATATATATATATATATATATATATATATATATATATATATATATATATATATATATATATATATAGCCTAATGAGAAACCACGTATACTTACTTGATATGTATATAATATGGATAAAATAACTGGAAAAAAATTGGGTGTTTTTTGCGGAAGTATTTATTTATATGTTTTTATATATATTTAATATTTCAGACCACCTCGATAGTATTTTAGATATAGTTAAAAAAACTTTTTTAAACAACATCTAAAATACTATCGTTAGATTTACGTTAAAAAATTCAAACATAGTTGCATTCCGCATCACGTGACCGTAATACCGTAATTCAATTAATTTCTGAGGAAGGACCGATGTGGTCTGAAATATTAAATATATATAAAAACATATAAATAAATAATTTCGCAAAAAAAAAATCAATTTTTTTTTCAGTTATTTTATCCATATTATATATATATATATATATATATATATATTAATACATGTCTCATTAAATAATATAGATAAGCGTTGTCTATATATTTTATGTAAGTTTTTTTCGTATCGTCTGATAATCTTAATAACATTATCATTAAATAATGAAAGAAAATCACAATATTGATACATACTTTTTTTATTTAATCCAATCTGAGCTTTCGGCTTATATAAGCCATTATCAAAGATGACAATTACACAATATATTTATGCAATACACGAACAAGAAATTGATGATAGTATTATTTGTTTACATGGATGATTTCCAAGCAACGATAAACACGTGCATATAAAACGCTGAAAGCGAAAATCGCACGACAGCTCATGACGTCACACATGACCACGAGAGAGTGAATCCGATGAGTATTGAGTATGGAAAGCCGTTGGTATGAACCAATGACTTCTCTTACTAATTATAGGCATTTAAGGATATTTTTGGAGATTTCATAGTTTATTTTGTTCAGGTTAGGTTTCAACT
>OZ038505.1:6061957-6149457 GCA_964036315.1 Acanthosepion esculentum
GTTGATCCTTTTGGTAAACTATTCTTTTGACTAAGTTGTTCAGCTCTTTATTTGATTAAACAATATCGGTTCAGATGTTTATTCCCACAAATTAATTGTCATTTACATTGTTGTCCATGTCAATGAATCTATTCGCATTATCAATGTCCGATTCATCAAGGTCAATGGACGTAAAGTCTTTTAAAACAGGGATAGAGATTTCATCGGAGTGTGGTACAGTTCTAGTAGTTGAATAGAAAGAAGGATAGCACAGATTGTTGTTTTTGTTCCGGCCAGCAAGGTCATTAAAACAGAAATAACTGTTGTGTATGTGATTTTGTGGCTCGCGGCAAATCATCGGAACACCCAACTTAAGTGAAATTCGGGTACACCTAGTCCAATGACGTAAGTGTTCCTGAAATGGTTTGCAGGCTATATATGATACACGCGAGTTGTCCTGATCGACTAGCGTCACTTACTGCGAGTGAAAAAGGTGGAGGAAACTTTAGTGAGGAGAAGGATGATTAAAAGAAGAGGATTCATGAAGTCAGAATATGGCGATTGATGTTTCATTTAAATTTTTGAAGACTGTAAGTGACAGGAAAGCAAGAAACCGGAATGAGTTTCCGTCAATGATTAAGTACACGGAAAGAAAAAAATAGGATATAACTTCTGGCAACATCTGGGTATTTGTAAAGCAAAAACTATGAACACGTCTAAATATATGCCGTCGAAGTACCAGGGAGTAACGCTATTTAAATAATCGTAAATTGACAAATAAAACTGAAGACAAAACAGAGTTAGGCCAGTACGTAGATCGACAGTAAGGAAAGTCAAGTTTCACAGTAAGGCAGAAGCTGCAGCAGCAAAAATGAACATTATTGCTGACGAGTAGCGACAGTCTGTTTCATGACAGAACGCAATCTTCAAGCTGTTGACCTCACTATACACTTTTATATTTACAAACATATTACGCATATGGAAACGGCAACAATTCAATCTTCATCGTCTGGGAAATGCGTTGGAGCCTGAGTCTGTATCCGCTTGGTATTACATCAGTCTATATTTCTATTTGCACACGCGCTATCTCTGTTATTGAGCACTTTTATCCATAAATATAGCATAACATAAAATCATATTTTATCATATATATATATATATATATATATATATATATATATATATATATATATATATATATATATATATATATATATATGTATGTATATATATGTATGTATGTATGCGTGTGTGTGTGTGTGTGTGCATATACACATATATATATATACATTTAAAATAATTTTGACCCTGAAGATGAACAATGATGTTCGAAAGTACCTGGTTATCTTACGGACAATGTTTATTTCAATATAACTTTCAAATAAAAAGTCTCATTAGAAAATATGAGAAAATTCGAAAGAGAATATGCAGGTCTATGTTGTCTTTGACATTCAACACAACATGTTTAAAAGAAAAGTTTGTGACAAATTACACACACACACACACACATATATATATATATATATATATATATATATATATATATATATATATATATATATACATATATATGATGGATATGATTTTTTGTAAAATAATTTAATTGATGTATCATAATTCAATGAACATTTTCTACTAAATAATGAATTAGGTAAAATTCAGTTTATTTTTTAAGATGTCACCCCCAACACGAATTTTCTAAAATCGAATATAAGTAAAATAGTAACTTTGCCGGGCCTTCTAGAATTTCCTTCGGCCTTTCTGAAGCCTTGTAGACCTTTATGCAAATTTATGACATGCCTTTTGTGAAACTATATAAGCGCGAAAGCTTGTTGGGTTGTCATTTATATAAGGCGAATGGGAGATTTGCGTTCTGTTTATCATCAAATATTTTTCAGTCTATATAAGCTTCCTGATTGAGAAACGCTGTTGATTTGCTGAATTCTGTCCAAGTATTCATTTTTATCCATATTTCTACCACTGAATGAATTGAGAATGTCGGGACAAAGAATCTCTTAAATCTCAAGAATCGGATAAAAAGAAAATCTGTTCCAGCAGAAGAACAATCACTGAAAAACAAAAGGTAGCTACCACTCAATATCCAAATAGTGTGTCGCTATCTGTTCCTTGGAGCATCCACCAAATGAAGGAAGGAATGTCTATATGAAAAGTTTATAGCAAAAATAATTACATTTATCAAATTTATCAACTCCTGTCTTAAAAGCAAACTGGATCAAGTACTGAACACTTATGATGAATGTGTGAAACAAGGAAAAAAAACGATCCATTGAATGAAATTTTTGACACCAAAAAAGAAAATGTTGAATGGCTGTGTATCGACGACAGACAATTACAGCAATTTCTCGAAAATAATACGCACCCATAAATAACACCCACCCCAACAAATGATCCAAAAATTAAGAAATATATATATCCCTATGTATAATGCGCACATATAAATTTTGTCAAAAAATAATAATTACGAAGACATTTTGTCGACCTTGACATTAAGAATAAAATCAAAACTAAGCGGCTAAAATATTTTTGAAAATTACGGTACGGTTTTCCCGATATCAGTGAGGATGTTATAAAGAGAGGTTTCAAGAAGTGTTGTCCCACGACAGCCATAGATGGCTCTGAAGATGGCATCCTTTGGCAAGAAAATGAAGAGGCCGAAGATAACTTTGAACAGGACGAAGATAATATTGTGAATGATAATTTGTTTAATGATAATTTAGATATTGATTTTATTATAGAAAGTGGTGATGATGATGATGGAAATTAATATTTCAATAAATTGTTAATTTGATATCCTCTTTTCTTCGAATTTGGACTTTTTATAATAATAAAAAATTCGGTTACTGATAAACGTAAATTTATTGAAAATTATGTTACAACTATTATTGTTGGATTTAAATTGAAAATTAGGAACAATTACGTATTTATTATTATAAATCAATAAAGAACAAATATTTTTGTTTAAACCGACTTATAATACGCACCCCTAATAATGCAAATTATAGTAAAAGAATGAGTATTATTTTCGAGAAATTACGGTATATCATATTCAGATAGAAAGCAAAGAATATGTTGGATATATAACTAGAAAGAATGAGTATTCCAGAAGTATTCCTACATTAAAAAAGAAGGAAACCTTGGAACGAACTTCGTCAACAGTAACAACAACTTCACTTTCTGATCAGCAACAAAATTAGTAACATCTTCAAAGTGAACAACCAGAAAATCAGCAAGTGTTTGTTGGCAAGATGAGACTGACATTCTCATTTTTGTATTTTCAGATCCGATATTAAAAATGCTGTTAAACTTAGAACTGGAATAAAAATTACACTTAAAAAATTGGTATTTGAATTTTGGTGGTAAACGAATTGATGGCCAAGAATATCAAGTGATTTTTTTGAAGAATGAAAGAAAGGATGTTAAATTAGAATCATTACAATTACCAAATGGAAAATTGGATACTTTTCTATCAAAAGAATAACAGTTATTCTGGATGAATAAAAAGAGCATGAAGATGATTGCTGCAGAAACTAGGAATGTGAAAACTGGAAACAGAACTAAGATACATAGAGTATCTGCTCGAAAGAAACCGGAAGAACCACAATTCATTGACTTTCAACATCATATTCATGATAGAGTGCGACCCCATAAGGATGTCAAGAATGATCATATATACCTAAAAATACTCATAAATATAAAATAAAATAAGAATTATCATAAAACTAAATTAGGATAATGTTATTCTATGTTTAAAATCATTTTTAAAAAGAGTAGGTAGCGCTGGCCGTAATGCAATTGAAGAGGTAGAAATTATAGTGTTTGATTGCGTATTATGAGTGAGTAGAAGAATTTTCCCACACTTTCAGCACAGTTTTAGGGGTGCGTATTATGGATGAAAGTGTATTATACATGGGAAATAACGGTAGTTAATTTTTCCCGCTTTTTCGAAGCGACTGGAAGGTTAAGTAATGCAAAATGGAATTTTAAATCGGTACTAGCGCTTTTGGCATTTATTCTTCGACCTCGCTGCTCGAAACATACATTCAACTCTAACACATGGCCAGACCATTCGTTTGATGACGAAATCTACAGTGTAGAAAATTATCAGAAGCTATGTAGCAGTTCTCAGACTCACTAAAACAGCATTTTGAATTGTCATCCATATTGCATACATGGCAAAATCAAAGTGCGTGCCTTCGTGCGTGTTTACCACGGATTTAACTGCGTTTGTTCCGCATATATATATATATATATATATATATATATATATATATATATATATATATATATATATATATATGAAAGTGAACATAGAAATCAACCCTTAGAGGCGACAGTCTGTTTCATTCTAGATGCAATAGTCAGGCCCCGTGTGCTGTTATTTTTCTCGGCTATTTATATATATGGGACAGTGGTGCATGGTGGGTAGTCTATTTTGGCGGTTATTTTACCGGAAGTCGTTTATTTGTTTATTTATTTGGGTTAAATTAATTTGCTTGTATGACCCGTATATATAAATAGCCGAGAAAAATAAGAGCACTCGTGGCCTGACTATTGCATCTAGAATGAAACAGAGAGTCGCCTCTAAGTGTTGACTTCTATGTTCACTTTTATATTTACACACGCTCTATCTCTGATATTGAGCACTTTATCCCATAAATATAGCACATTTTAAGACCATATTTCTACATATATATATATATATATATATATATATATATATATATATATATATATATATATATATATACTGAGTATCCGCTAGCGAGTTGACGGTATATATTCTCGCTTTAGGCAGTTTCTAACGTAATTAGATTTTAGAATTTCCCTGTGTGTTCCTGAACGTTTAGAGTAGCATGAAGCTGAAATAAGGCTCGGCATGTTGTGTTCGGTGCAAGATGATGCCATACCTACGGAAATTTGTGATGGAGTTAATTTCTTCCGCGTTCTGAAACATTCATTTTTATCTCCGTTGCGAATATAGAAGCAATCCCTAAGCGTCACGTCCACCGTGAGCAGTTGTTCTCAGAAATGAACATCTAATCTTTTGAAGACCCGCACCATGACGCCCTACAAACGAATCTAATTGAACAAACGGAACAAGTGCGCAAGACCTTACATGACATTTAACAGTGCATTCTTTTTTAACCAAAATGAATAAACGCGATTATTTAGGCCTTACACTTGTGCACCAAAATAACTATTCTATAAAAATAACTAATACAAACTAGTGTGCACTAAATGGACCTATATTCAAAACGGCTTCTTCTTTCAATAGGGTGTATACGTTATTTTCTCTTGACACACACAAACGTATATATATATATATATATATATATATATATATATATATATATATATATATATATATATATATATATATATACACACGCACACACGGTTGTCTTTATTTTCTCTTACCATACATACAAACGTATATATACGTTGAATTTTATACATATTTCATATACATACTTTTATACATATTTCATATATCGAAGTGCGTGCATTTGTGCGTGTTATTTTCTCTTAACACACACAAACTTATATATATATATATATATATATATATATATATATATATATACATACACACACACACGTTTGTGTGTGTTAAGAGAAAATAAACACAAACGTATATATATGTGTGTATGTCTGCGAGAGAGTGTGTGTCTGTGCCTGAGAGAGAGTGAGCGTGTGTGTGTGTGTGTGTGTGTGTGTGTGTGTGTGTTTGTGCGTGTGTTTGTGTGTTTGTGTGTGTGTTTCCAATGGAGTATTCGTAATTTGGTCGAGGTTTTCTAGAAATATATTCCCCACTTTCATTATTAATTGATTCATTAGCTTCCTTTATTACATTCGGAGATATTCAAAGATATTTTTTACATATTTTCCTGAAGATGACGGACAACATGACGTCTTTCTTCCGAGTGGCTGGCGTTTGACCTTAGGCGATATGGTTACTTCGAATGTCTGCAGTTAGACAAATATATTCTTAGGCTTACGCTCATTCATACATATAATGTCCATTGCGATGTAGAGTGATGTCGGCTGATATACCAGCTCATGTGTGCCTGGATGTTTGAGATTTTTTTTGATTTTTTTATTTCCTCTCTCGTAATTTTTTAAAAAAATAAAAAGAAGAAAAAAACGTTATTGATTACATTAATATTTTTTTTATACTGAGTACATTAAATTTTGACCTTTCGAATTTACAGACGAATACAAATATATATAGAGATAGATATTCTAAATAAGCAAATGTATTTTGCACACACGCAGACGCGCATGCACACACACACACACACACGCACGCACACACAGAGAAACATATACATACACACATATATAGATAGTCTTACTGATTCTGCCGATTTCTGGTCTAGTAGGTTTATAAGCCTAGTAGATGGCTTAGTTCTGAAATGGGGTTTATGGTCTTTTAACAAAACATACGCTTCCTTTGTTTGTAGTTTACTGACCCGATCACTTATCTGTATTTTATCAGTAATTGATTTACTGATACAGTTAAAAGGGATTATTTCAGCAAACTCATAACCTTTTCAGAAAAATGAGATGGAAAGCTTACTTCTTTCTTCAAGACAAGGAACAATTGTGTGAACACGAAAATTATGGTTTTAAAAGTATAAAAACAGCACCAAATCTAATCACTTGGATTTCGCTCTACTATTGCTCGACTATCTTGAAAAGAACCAACCACTCCATTAAATCACTCTTGGACTATTACAGTTGATTAATACAGCTGATGTTATCAACTGGTTTACTAACATCCGATATAAGGACAACTGTACTTTCATACAGTTCGATTTTATCGACTATTATCCCTCTATATCGAAGGATCTGTTCACTTTGGCCTTGGAGTTCGCTCGGGAATACTCCAATATTTCTGAGAGGGAAGTGGATATAATCATGAAATGCCAAAATTCTGTTCTGATCTACAAGGATGAACAGTGGACCAAAAAGTCTTGCAGCGATAATTTTGACATTTCAATGGGTTCTTTGGATTCTCCGGAAGATTCTGACCTGGTTGGATTAATTATTTTGAACAATTTAAGTGCCTTCGATTTTCTAGATTCTGATAGTTTAGGATTGTATAGAGATGATGGCTTAGTAGTTGTTAAAAACTCCACTAAAATTAAGGTAGACCGTATTAGGAAAATGATCCATAGGGTATTTAAGGATTTGGGGCTTAGGACAATAGTTACAACTAATGTTAAACAAGTGGATTTTCTAGACGTCACCCTAGACCTTGCTAGCAACACTTTCCAACCATATGTGAAGGTTAATTCCAACCCAATAGACGTGCATCCAAATTCCAACTATCCGCCTTTATATATCAAATACATACCCTCCTCTTTTGGATTTAGGATTAGCACTAACTCTTCTAACAAAGATGTTTTTAATAAACATCGGGACTTTTACAATTCAGCACTCAAAAACAGTGGATCCAAAGATACCACTATTTAATATAAAAAACCCGTTAATTGAAACAATAATAACAAAAGAAGATCTAGAAAGATCATCTGGTTTACTCCACCTTTCAATATAATGGTTAAAACTAAATTAGGACGTATATTTCTAAACCTCATCAAGAAACATTTCCCCAACCAAGTAACTAACCCACTTTGTAAAATATTTCATCCTAATACCCTTAAATTAAGCTATAGTTGTGCAGATAACCTAGAGAAAATAATTAAAAAACATAACAACAGATTCTTTAACAAGTATAGTGATTCAAAAAACTTGATTACTCACCAGGTTGCAAACAGTAAAACTCAGTATAATGACACGAATAACAACTTATGTAATTGTAGGAATCCTAATATTTGTCCACTAAAAATAATTAGATGACTAGTTCTGTAGTTTATCTTAGTACAATCTCAATACTAGAAAATCCAAATCCAAAACGAAATTTATATAGGTAGCACCTTGAAACCATTCAAGGAACGTTGGCGGGGACATATGCAATCTTTTAATAACAGTAACTATATGAACATGACTTCATTATCCTAGTATTTTTGGAGTCTAAAAGAAAAGAATAAAACACCTACGGTTAAATGGAAATTGATTAAGAAAGCACGGACATGTAACTCCCTATACGCCCCGTGTTACCTATGTCTTAACAAAAATTTGAAATAATTAGATTTAAAAATAAGACAGATGTCTTAAATCAAAGATATAATTAACAGTTAATTGTAAACACCGTTATAAATTTAACTTATTATAGGGATCTGTAGCGGACCTAAGAGTCAACGAGTGGCATGCGTAATATGTAAGTAGAATAGTGGACGCTTACGCAAATGTAGCAACAGTTCCTGGAAAAATGAAATACTGGACGAACCAGGAAAGAATCAAAATGGCGGCGCCCATGTTTTATGACAGGTGGTCACCGACGACTAACGCCTTGGCTGTATAAAGCGAGCCGTTTTGGGGTGGGGAGAGAGACGTGTCTTTGTTGAGGTTGGACGTGTAACCCCATTTTGTCGTTTCTACGTTGGTTGTTGGACTGTTACGTCGGACTATCGTTTTAACTGTGATTTGGGTACAAGTGTTGCGGTCAAGAGACGGAAAAAATCTATTGCAGACATTTGTTGCAACTTTACGTTGACAGTTTTCTTTTGTTTTTTTTTGGGGGGGTGTATACTACAAGGTCGTATACTTTCAATGATAATGATATGTCACTGTAAGTTTAATAGATTATTACTTTTATAATCTGATGGTCATGCTGTCGATATGAATGTGTATTGTGTACCTACACAGTATTATTCATGTCTGTATATGTGTGATGGATTTGTGTGTATGTATGTGTGTTTGTACTGATGGATGTGTACGTGTGTATATAAGTGTATATATATGTTAGTAAGTTGTTTTTGTTAATACACACACACACACACACACATATATATATATATATATATATATATATATATATATATATATATATATATAAAGAAGGTAAAAAAGAGGAGAAGAGAAGAAGAGTTTAAAAAATATTGATGTATATGTACATATATATATATATGTATTGTGTATCTATATTTATATTTACGTATGTTTCTGTATGTAAGAATATGTTTATTTGTGTATGTTAAGATACATGAATATGGGTGTGTGTATGTATATGGATATATGATTGTGTATGTATGTACGTTTATGTATGTATATGGTTGAATGTCTGTGTATTTATGTGTATGCAAGTATATATCTGTACTTGTTATTATAGGTATATATATATATATATATATATATATATATATATATATATATATATATGGGGGTATGTGTGTGGGTTGGCACCTATCATATGTGAACCTTTTTGTGTGTATGTGTAGGTATGTAAACTTTGATTTGTGTCTACTTCTGCGTGTGTAAGTCTATCTGTGTATATATGTAAACGTATGTGTATTTGTGTCTGCTTATATATATATATATATATATATGTATATGTGAGTGTGTGTAGATGTGTATATGTATATGTATGTTTATAGATATTTGTATTTATATGTGTATATGTGTGTACATATGTATATATATATGTGTATATATATATATATATGTGTGTGTGCATTTATATGTATATGCGTGGATGGGAGTTTACTTATATATGTGTATATGTGGATGTGTCGATACTGGTTTTATACATGATTATATATTTGTATATGTGGATGTATGTTCGTATGTCCTGGTATTTGTATATGTTTGTATATCTTAGTGTCTTGGAATGTATCATCGATACTAACTAAAACCTACTTTTGTTTGATAAGGATTTTTTTAATTCCTTATAGACTTAATCAACAAATGTGTGTGGTTACTTTTAAAAAAATTATTATGAACTTTTACTATATTTCATCGTCAATAAGATTATATTGTTAGAATATAAGTAGGTTTCTGTATATATATTAATATTTTTATGTATATATATATATATATATATGCGTGTGTGTGTATATATGTAGATATGTATGTATATATATATATATATATATATATATATATATATATATATATATATATATATGGATGTGTATGTGCGTATATATGTTTATATAGGTGTATGTTGAATTTACGTTTGTATGTGTTTTATGTATATGCGTATGTTTGTATATGTGTTGGTATATATGTATGTTTGTGTGTTTAGTTTATATACGTATATGTATAGATGCATATCTTTGTGTATGTATATGTATGTATGTATATGTATGTGTATGTGTATATGTATGTATATGTGTATTTGTATATATGTGCATGTATGCATATATATTTATATTTCGTTTGTTTATTTTTACCTCGCTGTGTGGGTTGATATATTTATACTTGCTTCTGTATGTGTATATATACATATATGTATGCGTATATATATTTGTGGGTATGTGTAGACATATATTTGTGTGTATGTGTGTATGTGGATATATTTATTTATGTGTGACTCTACACTTATATATGTAGGTAGTTCTTATTTTTTTCACCTAATGTATAATAAGTCGTATAGCGACTTATATGAGAAAAATATATTTTTTATATATGTTTCTGTGTTTGGAATTTTCGTTTTTATATATTAAATAATGTTATTTTTTAAACACATACATATCTGTTTTAATGTCCTTTCTTTCGCTATTCTTTGATTCGCTGTTCTATTTGCCATTTTTTATCTATGTATATTTGCCCGTATAAGTTATATTTTAATAAGTGGTTAGCATTCGTTTTTAACTCTTTCAGTCTTGAATATTTCTTGGTTGTTGTATCAGACTGTCTAGGTCAATGTATGTGGATGTGTGTACATGTATTTATCGGTGTATTTGTTTATAGAAAATGCATGCACATTTAATCGTGTATGTATGTATGTGTTCGTTTTTTTTTTTATAAAGGGCCGTGGAGATGTTTCCTGTCTCGTCACCTGTTTGGGTGTGTATATATCTAAATATGTCTGGGTGCTTATGTATTATAATCTGAGTGTGTTTGTATTGTTTTACCCGAGAGGTTAGCACCACACTCACACATTTGGAATTAAAATGTATCCATTCTCTCAGGAAGACCAGCCGATATTAGCGTCTATTCTAACGTAATTTGAATGAAAAAATAAATTGAATAACATAGGTATTTTTTCATTTCTCCTCAGTAATTTTATAATTTTAAACTTAATAGAGATTAAATTTAGATTTTAAAATTGGTAATTTTTTACTTTTAATTTTAATATCAAATTTTATCATATAATTTTATACTTATTGGTTAGAATAAATTCTATTTTAGTATAACCACAAATTTAAAACTTTTAATAACTATTATAACCTTACTTCGTTGTCAAGTTTTTTTAATTCTCGTATACTTGTGTTTTGATTGGTCATTCCAGATCATTTAACAGCGTTTTCCCCTTGCGAAGGATCGATATTAATTTGAAATTTTTAAATCCCTTTATTCTTCATTCAACATTCATCACTTGATAAGACACCGGAGGTGTTGAAACAAAATGACTATTTTTGTAGTGATTTTATAACATATTTATGTTATAATGGTTAAATAAATAATTACACACACACACACACACACACACACACACACACACACACACACACACATACACACATATATATATATATATATATATATATATATATATATATATATATATATATATATTGAGAGAGAGAGATTAATTGGGGAGAATGCATGTATGAGTGTATTAAGTATGTTATGCTTAATATGACTATTCATACCCAGGTATCTATCCACCTCTCCGTTTAATCACTCTCCCTCTTTTTTCTCTCTCTCCCTATATATATATATATATATATATATATATATATATATATATATATATATATATATATATATATATATATATATATTGGGTGTGCTTGTTTAAATACCTTAAAAACGACGTCATAGTAATGAATTGAATAACTAAAAATATTTTAAATAAATCTATCTATCTATCTATATGTCTGTCTGTCGCGCAGTAATGACTCTCAGTAACACACACACACGCAGCATACACATATGTTTTACAATATTATATTTACATGGAATTATGGAAGGATGGTTGTGTATATGGATATTTCTTCAGCTCTGTCCCATTCTCATACATTTTTATATAACATTGTAAATATATATATATATATATATATATATATATATATATATATATATATATATATATATATATATATATATATATATAAAATCTTTTTGCACAAAAGAGCACATTTGCTTCCTGACACATACACGCATGCACTCATAGTTGCTTATATATCTGTCTGTCTGTCTCTCCCTCTTTCTCTCTCTCTCTCTCTCTCTCTCTCTCTCTCTATATATATATATATATATATATATATATATATATACAGTGCTGTTCGATAAAAGTAACTCACCTGATTTTTTTTTACTAAATGTTCTCTTCTGCGTTTCAACACAGAAGATAATATCTTGAAACTCTGAAAATATTTTAATTCTGGATAAATATATTATCCAAATATTACATACCTTTCCCATATTTTAGGTTACATATTGATTACCCCCCCTTTAACAATTTGAACGTCTATTTTTACTTTACGTCGTTCCTCTTTTAAACTTTAAATTTGCCTTTTTATTTTTATTTTAAAATAGCTACCTACCTACCTACGCTCTACATTTTTATTAACACCCCAATAAAAAAAATCAAAAGTTATAAAGCGTGCCTGATGATTTGATAGAACAACGAACGAGATATGCGAGATATAATCATTGAACGTCACAAAGGAGGACAAGATTACCGAAAAACTAGCAAATAAATGAATCTAGCACTAAGTACAGTAGGAAATATCATCAGAAAGTATAAGAAGTATGGCGACGGTACAGCAAACCTTCCAAGAAATGGAAGACCGAGAAAAATAAATGAGAGTACTTCAAGGTGGATCAGCAGAAATGTGCAAAAAAAAAACACCTACATTACTCGTTCTGAAATTAAAACTGATCTTGAAGGTGCTGGAATTAATGTAAATAAGGATACCATTAGCAGAGCTCTGTATCTTACAGGCTTCCATTCAAGATCACCAAGAAAAGTGCCTTTACTGAAAACCAAACATGTCAAAGACCGATTAAAGTTTGTCGAAGCTTATGAAAAGAAAGGTATGCAGTTTTGGGAAAAGGTAATCTGGTCGGATGAAACGAAAGTTGAACTATTCGGAAGGAACACAGCGACAAGTGTTTGGCGAATAAATGGCCCTGCCTTCAACAAGCACAATACCATCCCCACAGTTAAGTTTGGGGGTGGTTCCATTATGATATGGAGATGCTGGTGAGTTACAAGTTATCCATGGTAAAATGAATGGTAGCATGTACAGGGAGATTCTAGAGAAGAACCTTCAGAAATCTACAACTTCTTTAGGACATGGTCGGAATTTCGTGTTTCAACACGACAATGATCCCTAGCATTCCGCAAAACTTACAAAGGAATGGTTTGAAAATAATGGTATTAGTACTCTCAATTGGCCAAGTCAGTCTCCTGACTTGAATCCAATTGAGAATTTGTGGAATACTTTGAAGGTAAGTTCATGAGCGGAATCCACAAAATATCAAGCAATTAGAGGAATTATGCAAGGAAGAATGGGGTAAAGTAACGGTGGATCAGTGTAAAAACCTTGTGGCCATCTATAGAAAGCGACTGGAAGCAGTGAAACAAAACAGAGGCTACGCAACAAAATATTACATTGATGTATCCAATACTTTTGCATAGGGTCATTTTGAACTTTGATAAAAAAAAATGAATTCTACCATGAGTTTTTCATTTTCCATCCACATACCACTAAAACAACTTTACGAGATATTACTTACCAAATATCAGGCAAAACGGCGAAAATAAACTAGAGTTATAACAGAAAACAACATGTATCCAATGTGTGTCACTGTATATATATATATATATATATATATATATATATATATATATATATATATATATATATATATATATATACATATATATATATAAATATATATATATATATGTAAATATATATATATACATATATATAAATATATATACATATATATAAATATATATATATATATATACATATATATAGAGAGAGAGAGATATATATAAATATATATATATATATAAATACACACACACATATATATATATATATATATATATATATATATATATATATATATATATATATATATATATATATATATATATACACACCAGAGAGATACGGAATGTATGTATGTATAAATTTTCTACACGACACAATGGACGAGGTTATATAATAATCCGGGGTGCTATCGCCTTCCAAGGAAAAATGGAGCTTCAGTTTCTACTGGTGCGTCAAAGCCAGGTTTGCTGAATTGGCATGTTGGAGATAAATTATTTTTGTCTGAACTGGATCTGTCAGTAGGATAACGCTGCAATCCATTATGTCCGCAGAACAAAGGACTTATTATGACGAATAACGCGATTCTTTTGAGCCATCCAGCGTGTTCGCCCTACCTGATCCCCACTGTAAATATTCTGGGTGGAAGGCAATGTAAGTATATAGAAATTGAAGCCAGTTCCAAATAGCGCAGGATCAACGTGAAGCTATCTTCACCACTTGGAATAACATTCCAGCCAGTCTTCGGAAGATGCTTACTTATATCCACCATACCTAAAGTAAATGCAATACACTACTGAGTCGCCTTTTGGACATTTTGTGTTCCGTTTAAGTCTTCTTTTAGGTATATACTTAAACCGTTGACCAAATAGTATTTAACCTAATTTCCACAATTTAAATTTGCCCTATTAAATGATTAAAGGTTTTTCATTTTTATTTTTCCTTTCCTTATTTTCAATTTTTTTTAAAAGATTTTGTTAAGTAATTGATGAGACTTACAATGCTAAATGTATATATATATTAAATTTTAATCGGCCCTCAAGATTTTGGAGTATATATATATATTATATATATATATATATATGTGTGAGTGTGTGTGTGTGTGCGTGTGTATGTGGGTGTGCTTACTTGCGTATATGTGTGTGTGTGGTTAGAAACAAAGAGAACCCTCATTTACTTATATATATTATTAGTTTGTTTCGTCAAGATTTTATCCGAATAATTTTGTAAGAATCACAGATTGTATCAGTGACTTCCCGGAATTTTGATCAATCATTTTTTCAGTTTCCATATCTTAGACAATCCAACAAGTCAGAAAGTATAGAAAGCTTAGGAGCAAATCCAGTGAGCAATCGCTAACATATTTCATGCCATTTCACCCCACCACTTTTAAGCCAAGTCGACAGAATCGGCTCCCCCGCCACAATTGTCCAATTTTACACATTTGATTGCATTTCTTCATTCGAGGGGACACCGGGGGATTGTCTTGTCTTTTCCTGCCGTTTACGTGTAGCAAGAGACACCAACTCGATATAATTTTATTACTGCGCCTCGCTGCCCAAAAAAGTTCTCGCACGTTTTCATCTAAATTCGTGCTACTTAAATGACTTCATCATCCATCAGTAAACGAGATTATCATTGCTTCAAATTTTGTTCGTACGATCGGGTAAAAACGCTTGCATTTTCAACTTTTAATCAAATAAACTACCTCATATCTCCTGGCTACTCAAAATTTTCAAAGAAAAATGAAACTTTTCTGAATAGCTTATTTTGAGAGATTCCGCTACATCGGTGACAAGGTAAATAAAAAATGATATGCCTATTTTGGGATAAGGAACTACATAGCTTTCATATTTATCAATAAAAATAAAAGATACAATAAAGTCGCCAGATACTATTTTGAAACGTCATCCGCCACTGTGCACTGCTTTGACTAACCCAGCTGGAGGTTAACCAATCGCGTCAACTGTTCAAGGTTGCTGCGAGCTCATTGGCACGGTTGCAAGCGTTTAACCTAGGATCCAACCAATCAGACGCGCGAGAAGTTCTCTTACGTACCCGTGTGCACGTGCGTACGTACGTCATTTTGTATGTGCGCTCAAAGTCAACCGGCCAACCGATTCTTTATACCGTAACTCGCACGCGTATTCACACTTCTGCGATTACTGTCCCGCACTTGGCTCACTTCATTCGCTTCTTACGGAAACTGCAACTTGTTGATTACGTATCGAAACTGTTTTTTACTTCTTAGTTATAACTACATCCGTTTCCGCGTTTATCGAATTTACTTCCCAAATTACCTTTTTAGCTTTAGCTGAATTTTTTATACTTCACTTTTTTGTCCCTCTAACCTGCCTACGTTTAGACTACACGGATTTTTTGCACTCAAAAAACCTAGATACCTTTTATTACGTTTGCCTTTTTAAAATTGTTAAAATGCCGCCTAAGAGAAGATAACTTTTTGGAACGGCGCACGGCTGCTGCCTCCGCTACAAGAGCAGCAAGGGCAAATGAAACCACAGAGCAAACTTCGTTGCGCCTTTCTCAGATGGCCTCACGCTCTGCTGCCCGCATCTCCACGGAAAGTACTGCTGAACGGACTGAAAGGCTGGCATCAGTAGCATCAGTTATGTCATCACGACGCGATAGACTTTCAACTGAAGAGGGTTTAGTACAGAATTCACAGGATGCAATACGCGTTTCTAGGGCCAGGGATTCCGAGTCCCCAACACAGACAATCCTTCGGCGTTTAACGAATGCCAGATCTACAGCATGTTCTGGAGCTTTAGAATGCCATGAACAAACCATTTTGCGTAGTCTTAGGAATGCTAGGGTTGCAGCATCTTCCAGATTTTCGCAACAACATCAGCACACCGCTATTCATCGTTTAAGAAATGCCAGCGCTATTGCGTCTGTCAGATCTTTAGAACGTCCTGTACAGACCGCTAATCATAGCTTGAGGAATTCCAGATCTACTGCGTCTGCCAGACCTTCGGAAAGCCCTGGGGTACGGAGAGCACGGCTCAACAATAATGGCCAAATCGCAACGACAGACGCTCAGCGTCGTGGGCCTGCATTTAGATGAAAAGTGTTTCGCCCATGGACAGCTTTACGTCGGCTGCTCCCGAGTCGGGAATAAGGATAACGTTTACGTTTACTCTCCAACACAAAAGCTAAAAATATTACCTACGCAGAAGTCATATAGCACATGGTCAGTCACATTTAAACACAACGCACACATTTTTATGTCAGCTGCATCGTAGGTTCCTTCATTTTTGAACCCGTTTTATTTAAAGGTCGTCGTAGTATCCACTTGCTATTACTAAGACATTCCATTGAATGTTGTCTTGCTCAGCAGATGCCTCCTTATCACTTAAACCCCACCATAGCTGCATTCGCACTTACATGTCGACCACGAAACCACATTCAGTGGCAACACGAAACCAATACGTGGGAAGGTTGATTCGTTTAATTGTCAAAAAGTCGGGTGCGTCCACGCAATTCAGGCCTCAGCCAAAAGAAGTGGGTCATAAAAGATTAGCAGCATGCAGAGTTATAATATGCATTCTCTGCCGTACACCGTTGGTGTGTTTCTCCCCTTACCATAAGAGCTGCTTTAGGTTACCCTACGTGCGCTTCATGCGCGCCTCAACTAATATTAAAAACTAAAAAACAATTTTTGCCACTTACAAGTTCTCGCGCCGGCACTTTCCCATACTTCTGTTATGTGGTTCTGCTTGCGGTAGTGGCAGCACCGTCTTTTGGGCAAAAGACGCGTCTACCTTTCACGCTATTGCGTTTTACTACGTTGCAACTAACACAGGGCTTCATGTAATGTCTTGCACTCAGGGATAATAAAACCGTCCCATCTGAATACAAAGACATCTGCCACAACTCACCAAAAACTTCCTAAGGCCCATGTTCGTATTGAACTTGACAATTTTTAATTGGAGGTGTTTTAGTAATGGCAAACGGCTGATGTTACCATGGGTGTCCATTGCTTCCTTTTAAGCTTTAGAATTTTTTCTTCCGTTGTGCTGATGAATACCTACAACTTGTGTACATTACGTTTTTTACGTGGGCGGCAATCAGTTCTACTAGACTTCAGGCTTACATGCAGTTATGATCTTCCATTCAGAGGAAGTTTACTCCCGGGCAATACCGGGCTTTACTGCCAGCTCTTTAGTATGTAGGAGGTGTTTCCATCGCACATTATATATATATATATATATATATATATATATATATGAGAGAGAGAGAGAGAGAAAGAAGAGAGAGAGAAAGAAATATATATATACTGAATTGCACATACACGTATCTATGTTATAACTGCTTCATTCGAATAAGTACAAAGCGGCTACTCTTTGAAAGTGTTGAAACAGTGAGGCATACAATAATCAATGTTGTTCTCACCTGGACAATAAAAAATACACCTGAATAAATATTTTATCTTATTTTCTTTTTATTAAAGTTTTGTATTTAAATATGTTTCTAGTATATGCTGATACATTTATAAAATTTCATGTTTGGCAAAACGTCTTTTTTTTTTACTGTAAATATATATTATTTTTTATCAAAATGTAGAAGGGGAGAAGAAGAAGAAAATTTTTTTTTAATCCCATCTTTATCTATAAAAGGCAGGATGTGTGTGTGTGTGTGTGTGTGTGCGTGTGTGTGTGTGTGTGTGTGTGTGTGTGTGTGTTTGACGAAAGCACAGCCGCAATTTTTGACGGATTTGCACCAAAATTTACATGCACATGCTCCAAGTTAGCAAAAAGGCCAAGACCGACTTTGCATTACCCAACTCCCATCGATAGTGGAAATAATGAATTTATTCATGCTTCTACGGCAGTTTTCATGTAGTTTGCGGCCATTTTCTACTGACCAGAGTGAGAGCCTATAGCTGGCTGTCACGAATAGGCAGGAAGATTCTATTGACCAGCGTGTTGAGCCAACAGTTGACTGACACGAATGTTAACTAGTATGCTAGCATGCAAAAAAAATCGATAGCTGAATTCGTCACAAGTGGGAAAAATATTAAACTGCATGACTCTTTACTCCGATTTGCTCATTCGCTTGCTTAAACTTAACGTTGATTCTGATTCGCAGAACTGGGTTGGGTGTGAAAAAGTATTTGTTGTTAACATTCTTTTTTCATTCGATTTTTCGAGTTACGAGTCCTTTTTTAAAGCTGATCGTTTTGTGTTCATTTTGTTTAGGTCTTTTTTCGTAAGAGATTTAATGTTTAGTATAGAGCTTAGAAAAAATTCGCAGTGTGGGATATGCAAGAAGTAAGGCATGTAGCAACATCAGCACAGCAAAGGGCACTACTTTAAAGGCAAGGAAGGGCAAAAATATTTTAAGTCAAGTGATAGCGATTGCTGTATGAGTCGCACGATTTTTGAATCAAATACAGGCAAACTCGGGCCATGCTGCTAGTCTGGTATATTAACGTGAACAGTGGCAGAATAATAGTTGGTAGCATATCTAATGAGCTTTTTGGAAATATATAGCAGAACAGTGTCAACGGAGGTTTGAATATCCTCCGTAGACACTGTTCTGCTATTTATTTCTAAAAAGCTGATTTGATATTATTATATATATATATATTATTATATTATAATAAATATTGCTTAGGTCTGTACATGATAAGAAATAGTGTATTCTGGAGGGACACGACAGATAAGTGGAAAATAATGTTGATTCCTTTCCTAAGTAATGAATTTGACATTTTATTCACCTCGATCTCAAAATTAATACTACAGGTAATTTGGTTCAAACTTAGTTAAAAGAAAAATCAAACAGTATCAAGTCATGTATGCAGATCTGGCGCCAATCAAAAAGAGGCAGGTGAAATTTCCCGGACGTCTAATGAGAAAAGAGGGCATGGAGAACTTGACACACACATAATACACTGATGTAAAAGGGGTAGAAAGATGTGAATAAAGAGTTTATGTGAATGAATAGTCGAGTGTGGACTGGTGCGGAGTAAGGGGACAAACACTGTTTACAGCTACATGCTACAGGAAACGATAGAAAGCAGTGGAGAGTCATGATCGCACACGTCCAGAAAGGACACGAAACTTGTAGAAGATAACAAATATCATTTTTCAGCATGCATGAAATTTATCTAACAGATATACATATTAAAACGTTTCAGATTCGAATCAAACATCTATCATCTTTTATAAAAAAAGTAGAGAAAATGACTACATAAAATTGTGGAGATCTACAATAAATATACTTGGACGTATATCTTAAAATTATTAATAACATGCTGTTTCATGCTGATTTTATTCTAGAAAAAACAAACAATTACATGAATATTAAGATATGATCAGACATACACACACAAATCCATACTAATAACGACATATTAGTTGTTAACTGGGGCAAGAAATGGCTTGTAAATGACACCGTCTCCAAAGCCAAATTATTTCTTTAATAACAACAGAGAAACCTTTCTACCTAACATAAGGATGCCTGATGCTGAACTCGTGAAGAGCAACACTCTACAATTTCTTGGCCTCACCTTTTTCACTGATATGAAGTACAGCGTCTCTCTATATCTTCCAACGAGACGGGTTGGTTCACTGTGCCGTCCCAATAAAACGCACTCGTTAGAATCAATAAAATATTCGTCCATTTATTGAATACTGTACATCTCGAGATTTTTACAAAATACAAAAATATTTGATGATGACACGGCATCTTGTTTCCAGTCACTCTCTCACCGACGGGACATGTCTTTACTCTAATCTACAGATATTTTCATGGCAATTGCATGGATGATCTCTTTTTTCTTGTGTTCCGACTACATGAATTTAAGCGTGATACTAGATTGGCAATGAGGTTTCACAGTTTGATTGTTGAACTAGCTAGACGTAACCACCGCTTCAATTCCAAGAGTTCTTTCTCTCACACTTTTCGCCTCTGGAACTACTTTTCAATTTATTGTTTCCCTGATAAATACAATCTTGCAAAATATATATGTAGCGTAAATCGTCATCTTCTGTTATCTTGAAACGAACTTTGGTGTTGGTTGAACCTTTTTTTGAACTCATGGCTAGTGCAACCTATATATATTTGTATGTTTTCAGGGTTTTCAATAGAAGATATATATTTAAAAAGGAATATAGTATATTGGATATTAAAAATTAAGGTTTTTTTTAGAGATGTGGTTGAAACATATTCTGACCTGAATGGCACCACAGGATCATTGAGTGTACAGGTGGAAAAAATACCGTAAGAATCTTTGCCGTTAAAAATATAAAAAATTTTTTTCAAAAAACCCCAGACAAAATACATTTAGCGGATGTCAGAATGTGTTGAAAAATACATCCCTACCCATCCCTAGACATAACCCCGCTTTCGAATGTAACTGTTGACTGATACAATGAAAATTAAACAATTGAACACCCTGCCACCTCTGGTCTAGATGAATGGATTTCTCAGTATCCGTGGAAACCCTCAATTATGAATCTTTGCCGTGCCTTTAAAACCGTAGATTTATAAAAAAATAAGTTACTCCAAATTTCGCTTCACGAGGAAATGGAACTAATGTCTTTTATTTGGTAACAAAATTGAATTCAAAGGCTTTGGCTTCCATTTTTGAAACATGGTTATCACTGTGTAGAGATAGAAACCATATTTTAAATCAATTAATATATATATATATATATATATATATATATATATATATATATATATATATATATATATATGTATATATATATATATATATATGTGTGTATATATATATATATATATATATATATATATATATATATATATATATATATATATATATATATATATTATGAAATGGACAAAGTCCGACAATTATTTTATGACATTTTTTTATGTTTATACGTTCTTTATATAGATAAAAATATGCTTACTTTATAATAAACAGTATTAATGACGGCCTGAAAGTCTGAGAAATTTTCATAGAAAATATGCTTCCTCCGACAGGAATCAAAACGGTATCCAAAACGGAACTGTAATATAGCCTGACGTGCTTCACCGATTTTGCCACATAGAAGCTTTTCGGTTAGCCACATCGATTTTACAGTTTCTAAACTACAATTCTCCATGATTTTCTCTAGTACATTCATATCTGGTCGATGCGTATCCAAATGTAAACAAATGACGTCATACATTATGAAATGGACAAAGTCAGACAATTATTTTCAGACATTTTTATTTATGTTTAAAATAATTGTCGGACTTTGTCTATGACTTCATTTGTTCGATCCCTTTCGGAGGACGCATATTTTCTATGAAATATTTATAAAAAGAGCGTTATATATATATATATATATATATATATATATATATATATATATATATATATATATATATACATATATATATATATTAATTGCAGTTGTCATGAAACTATATATAGAAAAGACAGAGAGAAGCCTCATCACGTCTGTGAGAAAGTGACTGGACTGGAGTCGAGATGTCACGACAGGAACTATCATATTGCATATCCGTCTTTGTATTTTTTTCAGAACCTTGAGATAAACAGTGAGGGCCCGAAGCGATATATGGCAACGGTATTCAATGCAAGGACGAATGGTAGATTTGAAGGATCAACTCAGACGAAAAAAAACGTCTGGCTTGATATATATATATATATATATATATATATATATATATATATATATATATATATATATATGTAAGGCCGTGGACGAGAGATAAGACGGTTACCGTTTCAAACATGATGCTATGATTCCAATATGACAATGGCCGATTTCACAAGTACACTAAACTTAACCATTCCTAACATGCAGCATAACTGGAAAATGACGTAAAAACAAGTCACAGGTTGGTCCATGGTCTGTGAATTAAATTCAAAACATGAAATTGTTATAGAAAACGGTATATAATTATTACTGCAGACCGGCACATATCCTACTTACTCCATGAGTCCGAATTCCATATGTATGTCATTAATTTATTATATTCGCCAATTTTGATTATATATATATATATATATATATATATATATATATATATATATATATATATATGTGTGTGTGTGTGTGTGTGTGTGTGTGTGTGTGTGTGTGTGTGTGTGTGTATGTGTGTGTATTCCCTAGAGATTGAAAATAGGTACCATAACATTATCGAATCAGGCCGACTCCGCGAGGAAATGAATGAAAAACATCACGTGGCGGATCAGGACATGCAATCCTAAAATTTTGGATTCCCAAATAAAGTTAATGGAGTCTAGTAAGTTTGTGTGTACGTTCAATTGGTTCCAATGGAGTCGTGTTCGGATAGATGTAACGTAAGGCGTCTGGATAAGCATGTAATCATGTTACTGATGTAATTACTTAGTAGTTCGCTTTGATCAGGAACACAGTTGCTTAAGTCGCATTTGAACTCACAATTAATGCTCCATTAGAATCCATTTAAATACACAGACAAACTATCCAGACACCATCCGGAACATGGTGGTAGAAAATACAAATATGATAATCTCATCCATATGTAAAAAAGATTCAAAATAATGGTAGCCTTTAAAATTAAAAATGGAAAAAGCCAACACTCAGTAATGTTATCTACGAACACTGCCACAGTATGCTGTGTTCGGAAAATAAAACATCCCTATAACTGTAGATACATACATATATCACAATCCCAGTTAATAAGGAAAAATAAAATCATCCTTCATAATGGTTAAAAGTATAGCCGAAAGAACTCGAATTAAAGAACATTTGTAGTGTTTCTCCTCAGTCTGTATTCCGACAAGAGAAGACTTGATCGAATACAAGTAAAAAACAAGTAAAAAGCAAGTAAAATTAATAAAAAGCTTAATCGCATTACCTTGTCTTTCGTTTTTAATGAAACATCTATAAATGAGGAATTGTTGCTTAAAACACACACACACACACACACACACATATATATGAATAAATATAGTCTTAAAGTGTACTATATTTATGGGTTAAAGTGCTCAATATCAGAGATAGAGTGTGTGTAAATATAAAAGTGAACATAGATGTCAACACAGTCTGTTTCATGCTAGATGCCATCATCAGGCCACGAATGCTGTTATTTATCTCGGCTATTTATATATACTGGTAAAGTGGTGCATTGTTGGTGTTCTATTTTGGCAGTTATTTTATCGAAAGTCGTTTATTTGTTTATTTATTTATTTGTGTCAAATTATTTTTATTGTTTTTATTTAATTTTATTTTTATGTTTTATCTTATATATTTATTTTTATTTTTATTTTGATGGGTGTTTTTATTAACGTAGTAAAAATAAGCTATATAAACAAATTTTTACTACGTTAATAAAACACCGATCAAAATAAAAAAAATAAATAAATAAATATATAAGATAAAAAATAAATATATAATTAAATAAAAACAAGCAAAATAATCGTCGTGGCCTGACGATTGCATCTGGCATGAAACAGAATGTTCTCTCTAAGTGTTGACTTCTATGTTCACTTTTATACTTATATATATATATATATATATATATATATATATATATATATATATATATATATATATATATATATATACATACATATATATATATATATATATATATATGTGTGTGTGTGTGTGTGTGTCTGTGTGTGTATATATATATATATACATACATATATATATATATATATATATATATATATATATATATATATATATATATATATATATATATGACAAAAATAGTAGCTCCTGAAATTAATTTCGGTTGAGCCCTCTGGTTTGGGGTGTGAATTTGTAAACAGTGACTATTTATGCTAATACTGCACGACTCTTCGACAGAATTGAGTCACTCTCAGTCACTGTGTGTTTATCCGAATCTAAAAATAAACACGCTAAAATTCACCTCCATTCCGTACCGTACGCTGATGGCTTAGCGGGTAGAGGTTCCGACTGACGCAAATATATATATATATATATATATAAATAAAAGAACGATCTACTCTCATCTCTCGTAATTCCTGGCAATGGAATACCCTTCCGTTCACTTGATAACTATAATCTTCAAAATTTTAAATGTAATGACCATCGGTGCGCAGAGAGTTTCAAACCTGCGCAAGTCCAGCGTCGTATGTCGACGCAGGTTGCTTCATGCACTGTGCATTAACGAATGGTGCATGAGTGGGTAGAACTATTTAAAGCGGCAAAAACAATTGTCACTGACGAGAGGGACCCTGTCCGGCTATCATCTTCGTGCACGGATGTTAATGGCTGCACACAGAACGTGATTTCGAACATGTGTGTGCGGAGTGAACCGAAACCTGTATACACGAGAAATAAGTTCGAATTAAAGGAATTTATTTTTAGTTGATGATCG
Source organism: Acanthosepion esculentum (assembly GCA_964036315.1). Taxonomy (NCBI): domain Eukaryota; kingdom Metazoa; phylum Mollusca; class Cephalopoda; order Sepiida; family Sepiidae; genus Acanthosepion; species Acanthosepion esculentum. The sequence continues at coordinate 6,087,160 of OZ038505.1, forward strand.
CATCTCAAAAGTTCGTCGTCAACTCCAGACAGACGCGCACTTCAACCAAGTGACGTCACGTCTCTTTTCATTATTTCTTCTTCCATATTGACCTGTTTAATATTATAATTTTTGTTCCATAGCAAATATCGATCCGACCTCCAGTATTGAACCATCAACCAAGAGTGTTGATCATGCAGCCTCATTAGTTTGTTCTTGATATTTATAGCCGTTCTGTGAATCGATCTCTAACAATGGCTTTCTCGTACTGATCAACTTTTGGTTAATCATCCTGGTTTAGTTATCGATCGCTGTATTTTATGAAAAGAAATAAGAAACCAATAACAATAATCGATACTGTGTGTTGAATCATTTCCCTGTTATGATCGGCCTCGGATTGAAATATCGATCTTTTGAAAAGTTTCAACTTCTAGCCAGATTTTTATTTTTTATTTTTTTTTTATCAATTTAATTATTTTCAAGTAATGGCTGGATTTAAATATCATATGTTTCCAAAAAATCGATATTTCCAACAACCAGTGACCAGAATCTCCTTTCTGGTTTTTATAGACTTTTCTTAAACAGATGATTCCGAATATTGCTTTCAAATCTTCATTAAGCATTTCTGCTTTGCAAAAGGATGATTTATTGAATCAGAGGAGTTTTACAAAGACAAGGATTTGGTTTCAAACAGAAACTAGATAAAGAGTTAATTATCTACAGTAATACCGGTCGTAAAAGAAAGTGAGAAAAAGGAGGAACCGTCTATTGTACGAAGATAGTATGAATATTTGTCAGGAAGAGAAACATCGAAAAAATTCGATTTAGACATTTTTAAATGTTAGTATTTGCTTGATTTTTATCAAGCAAATACTAACATTTAAAAATCTAGGTAATATTTTAACAGAGAGCGGAGAATGTGGCACTGAAATCCGAAGCTGTACTCGAATAGCGAAATATGTTTTCTCAAAGCAAAACCAAATATTAAGAACTTTTATGAAACATCAGTTCTCCGCTATGGTCCTGAAAGCGTTAAAATGTCTTCACAGTTGTAGAAAAGACTTGAGACATCAGATATGTGAAACTACCGAAAAAAATGCTGAGAATACCATAGGCTGAATATGTTAGCAACGAGGAATTTTTATGGAAAATGGAAATAAAATGGATGTTTATGCTTGTAATAAAAAGGGACAGTTGAAATTTCTCCGGCTTATAATGAGAAAATAGGTTTTGGAAAATTTGATATTCACAGGACTTAAGGCAAGAAGAACAGAAATAAAGCGAATAAGATATAGAAATAAATCATGGAAATTGGTGTTAGAACAGATAATAGACAGAAAAATAGCTAAGTACAAAGAAGAAGAAGAAGAAGAAGAAGAAGAAGAAGAAGAAGAAGAAGAAGAGGAGGAGAGAAAGAAGACAAAGGAAGAGGAGGAGGAGAAGATAAATAAGGAGAAGTAAGAGAATGAGATGAAGAAGAAAAGGAGGTGAAGAAGAAAAGAGGAGGAGAAGAAGATGGATAGGGATGGGAGGCGGAGTGGAAGAAGAAGAAGAGGAGTAGGTGAAGAAGAAAAGGGAAGAAGGAGTGACAGATGGAGAAGAAAGAGGAGAGAAGAAGAAGAAGAAGAAGAAGAAGAAGAAGAAGAAGAAGAAGAAGAAGAAGAAGAAGAAGAAGAAGAAGGAGGAGGAGGAGGAGGAGGAGGAGATTAAGAAAGAGGAGGAGAAAAATAGGGAGGAAGAAGAGAAGACGAAGAAGAATAGGAGGGGGGGCGAAGAGGAAGGGAGGAGGAGAAGAAGAATAAGATGAAAAGGGATGGGAGGAGGAGGGGAAGAAAAAGAAGAGAAGGAGGAGGTGAAGAAGAAGAAGAAAAAACGACATAAAATTAAAATGAAAGTGTTTTAATTTGTAGGACGCCAAAAGAGGCCCTGGAGTATTAAACACCCACAAACATATTGAAAGTAAGGGAAGCAGCAAAAAAAGAAATCGAGTTAAGTAATTTGCGATCAATGGCGGCAGAACAAAGATAATATGGTAGTCACTGATGTAAAGCATAACTCAAGAAAACAGACGAAAAATAATGGTGTTTGAATTTTTTTAGATGCGGATTAATTTTATGCCTTTAAATAATGTAACAAGCTAATTTTAAGACCTTAGACTCATATTCCCCATTGTTTATTCCATAAAGTAACGGATACATACGAACTATTTTGTCCGTAGTATATCGACGTAAGTAAACTACAGAGAATTCTGAACGAAGACCTTAGGGGTAAAATCTTCTCGTTACACTTACCATATCTAGGGATATCGTCTAGTTCTTATGTTTAGCCCTACAGAGTTACACTTGCCTCGTTTCCACTACAAGTGCACTCTACTGGGCCCAGGGATTGAACTCAAAATCACCAAATTTACAAAGCAATTCTTGGAACCACTAGGCTGTTTATTTAGGTTACCGAGAACAATATAAATCAGTTGAAGGCCGGAGCGGACAACGGTCGAAACGTTGTGATAACAACAACAAAGATGAGGATAATAGCTCGGATATAAACATTGTAAATCGTGATAAATCTTCCTCCTACAAATACAGACATTATTTACAAATTTCTTTTTAAAATCGAAAAATATGTTTTCTGGATTCTAAGAAGAATTTTTTTTACTTTTGCGAGTGAACATTGCATTAACAATCCCCACCACCACCAGATAACGATGATTTTCGCAAGTTACAATTTCTACTATTTAATCCATAGCTGGGAGAGAGAAGAGATGGAGTCAAATCTTTCTCAATTTGTTTGCGCGTAATTGAATATAACTAGCTCAAGTTGAAATCTCTTATCTCCATATTTCTCATTCCGAGTCGCTATGCATTAAACAAGCCGTTCATCCACAGACAGATGTTCTGTCGTAATCCATCTTTTCTTCATCCTCATATTACTTAACTGTATTGACTTCCTCTTTAACTCATCTGATTCCTATAATATATTTTCTGTTTATACATTATTTTAATAGATTCAATTTATTTAAGTAAATGATCTGTTTTTAAATAAACAGTATTAATGATATTTACCGGCCTAAATGTTCAAGAATTTTCATTGAAAATATGCGTTCTTCCACAGGAATCGAACCTATCTCCTATACTGAGCAGTGCTATACCACCCAGCTCCAGAGAAGCGTCTGTTTACCAAAGTTCAAATTACACAATTATAAACAACAAATCCTCGGCAATCTTTCCCGAACGATCATATCAGCTCACGAAACGTACCTTAACGTAAACATTGACCACATATTATGAAATGGATTAAGACCGACAATTATTTAATATATGTATTTTTTGTATATATGTTATTTTAAATAAATTGTGACTATTAAAATAACGTACAAACATGAAATATATAAAATAATTTTTGGACTTAATCCATTTCATAATATATTATTCATTGTAAATATTTTGACACTATTATTGAACCATGAATGTCTCTCGAGCATATTGTTTGGTGAACATTAGGTACAACCTATTTGAATGGGGCGTTGAAATGAATGTGAATATTGATATTTATTTTACGTATTTCCCGAGGATGCCGTACGTAACCGCAACGAACAGGCCACAAAAATGAATTTCCTTAAGTGAACTTGAGAAAAGAGTCAGCAAATGCAAATGCGACGTCATGTTAAGCAAAGCTGTATATAATCAAGTGATCGATTTCCAAGGACAATGATTTCGCAATATAAAAAAGATCGAACCGTTCCTCTCATGAAGATCAATTATCGTATTTGGCTGGACTATATGATCGATTATTTTCGATTTTTTTTTAACTTTTTGGTTTGCATTTATTTTATAGAGATATTAATGTTTATTTTTTTTTATATTTACATTCAGTAAAATCACGTGATTACAGAGTTCTTTGATCCTCTTTTTTTCACTTTTCCATCCTTTCTTTCTTTTTTTTTTTTCTTTTTTTTTTTTTGCTTGTGAGACCAGCTCAAGTATTACCATCATGCGCTCGGATTTGAATCAAATATGAAATCCATTTCAGGAAAAAAATGTCTTGGCTCAAGAGCTCTCCTGAATAGTTTTATTTATTTTTATTTATGATTTTTTTTTTAATAATTTTCTTATTTTTTTCTCCCAGCGACTGAATGTTGTGATCTTGATCCGATATTTTGTTTCCTTCAAAAATCGATAGTACCTTCATTTTTTTTTGTTCGAAACTAACAAAAAAAGAAAGAAAGACATCTATACATGTGATAAAATAAAGTACAAAAAATAAACCCTGTTCAAAATTCGATCTCCTTGTTACGTCAATTTTCGACCTGAAAATAAAGGAAAAAAATGAATTGATTCTTGCAGGGCAATCGATTTCTTTACCAGCATCGGACAAGTGAGTGGATCAATTTTTCAGTTGGGATCAAGTCCGATTTGAAAAGTATCTCTTCAGTTGAGACATCGTGTCAAAAATGCTATTTATTCTAAGCGTTTGGATAATATATCATTCACTCGACCTACTTCATTCCCGACCTCACTCAATCCTGATCCGTGTTATCTGAGACGGGCTTCATGCTTTGTCTTCATCTAGCCAAAATATCTACAAAACATCTGAATGACTAAATTCTGTTACAAAGCTAAAATATCAAGAATTTGCTCGAACGTAAAGAGGATGTACGGAATGAAAATACGAGTAAAGAAATATAAATACAATTGGTTTTTACCGCAGTCTGAAAATACTTGATACTAATAGGAACTAATAAAGGTTCAAGGGGGTAAAACTTCTTTTATTCATGATAATATGCTTTGGTATTGGAAACGGAATGATAAAACATTTTGTTATATTCACAATGTTTCGACCGTTTGTCCCTTCTGCTTTCATCAGATGTCTGTGTTCGTAGTCGACAAATGTCTAGGAATTACGAACCGATAATTCAGCAGATAATTGGGATCTATTGTCAACGGAATTTAAGAAGCCCTCCGGTTAACAAGCTTTATTAATGTTAGTTTATTTAAGACAATGTGCGCTAGAATCTCTTGCATAATCATAACATTTAAAACAAAGTACACACACTAATTGACATACTGTTGCACACACACACGCATATATATATATATATATATATATATATATATATATATATATATGAAGAAATATAGTCTTAAAATGTGGTATATTTATGGGATAAAATGCTCAATATCAGAGATAGAGCGTGTGTAAATATAAAAGTGAACATAGAAGTCGACACTTTGAGGCGACAGTCTGTTTCATGCTAGACGCAATCGGTGGCCTGGCGATTGCATCTAGCATGAAAGACTGTCACCACTAAGTGTTGACTTCTATGTTCCTATATATATATATATATATATATATATATATGAAAAAAGTCAAAAGGAAAACTAATGTTAGCCGACACGTATCGTCTTCTGATGGAGTTTGCCAAGGCAATCCAAGGATTTTATTTTGTAAAACTATTTACATAGAAAAGCAAAATTGTTTTTTTTTTCAAAATATTTTAGTTTACAAAACGCTCAAAATTATTCATCAGTTTAGCACGCTATGGAGGATACGAAGTGATCCAATTCATTGTCTAATAAACGAAAGTAAGTGATGTTTTTGAACGTTTTACAAAAACGCGCGGGAACGCACGGACGCACACACGGACGCACAAACGCACGCACATAAATGTATATACACACGCGCACACGCGCGCGCACACACACACACACACACACACACACACACACACACACACACACACACACACATATATATATATATATATATATATATATATATATATATATATATATTGTGGAAAATGTATGTAAAAAAAAAGTTTCCTTGTGACGTGTTTCGTGATTCAGTACATCATCGGACTTAATTTGTAATGTTGGTACGACTACACACGAGCCCGAACGAAGCGTGCTGGAAATTTTAAAACTTTTTCTATTATCCCAGTATGGGATACCACTAACAGAAGGGATCGAAAGAGAAAGAAAAAAAGACTCTCAATGAATTCGGCTAGATATATAAATGAAGTTATATATCACCAAACTTCCTGGTTTGTGCGCATGTATAATCGGACCGACATATCAATCCGATAAAGTCCTGAAGGACGAAACGCGTCACAATAAACTTTTTTAGACTTTGACATACATTTTAACCAATATTTTTCTTGATATATAATATTTTTATTAAAAGAGGTTATAATAAAGAGATTTCGAAATCTTCTTTAGCCATTCTCAAAAGGGTTCTGTTTTTGGTGTCGTTTCCTCATGTTTTGACAGTTTAGCTGTATTTTATTCGTGTGTTGTTTCGAATAGGAACGTTTATTCCGAGCCTTCACGTGTTTAGAGTGGCTGGAATTCGCGTTAGCTTTTTTATATTCTTTTTTTATTACCACACCATTCCCACTGTTAAATAAGGAGATGTTGATAGTAGCAGAATGATGTTTAATATGCAAGGTCTCTCTAAGTGCGAGATGGTTCCGGTAATGTGATTTATATAGAATTTTAGTATTTTCCACTGGAATTTTTCCTAATTTTTTTTCTTTTTTTTTTTTTGTAAATTATGCCTCCCAGTTGCCTTATCGATTTGTTCGGCGTGAAATAATTTTTTAAAAACACAGCTAATGTTTATACTTTTCTATGTTATTTAAATTCAGGACGTCTACGAGCACGGCTCAACCAAATTCCTTTTATTGCTCTCAGTCATGTACGTCTAACCTTTTTCGAGCAATGGGCCGTATAACATATAGTTTATCAGAACGCTGACCGCACTACTGAAAAATTAAAGATGATATTGTATAGCCGATAACGTTGTCATTTCAACCACAGAAAGATTTGATTTTGTTTTATTTTTAACGGGATATCTACTCCTTATGGGTCATTCAATATCGAAATTTTACTTTCCTGGCGACTTGAATTAATAAAAATATGATATATGTTATTCTGATATGGTGATATGTGTTTCCCGAGACGAGACTTTGCCCTTCGACATAGCCTCGTCTGGGGACCCTCTATGCCCGGAGGCAGAGAATTTAACCAGCACAGCTGGAGTCGCATCTCCAACTGCAGGATATCTACCAACAGCCCCACGCTGTAAGATGTGTCACAAGGCCGAATATAATGTGGGGTATCCGAGCCGTAGGCTCGGCCAAAAATTTTCCGTAGACCCCGTATAAAAAGGGGTCGGGTAGCTGTCTCCCGAGACGAGACTCTGCTCTTCGATTGTAGCCTCGTCTGGAGATCCTCTCAACCAAGAGGCAGAGAGTTTGACCAGCACAGCTAGAAACGAATCTCCAACTGCAGGATATTTTACCAACCGCCCCATGCTGTCAGAAGTGACACAAAGCCGAATTTAATATGGGGTATCCGAGCCGTAGGCTCACCCGTAAATTCCCCGTAGACCCCGTATATAACGGGGTCGGGTAGCTGTCTCCCGAGACGAGACTCTGCCTTTCGACTTAGCCCTGTCTGGGGATCCTCCCTGCTCGGAGGCAGGGAGTTTGACCAGCACAGCTGGCGACGAACCTCTGCCTACAGACCAACATACAATATTTACTGGTGTATGTTTATGAATTATCGTCCGTAGGTATGCTACAAAGACTATAATATGTATTGTTGGTCAATTTACTATAAATAGCTACTGTTGGAAATTATTTTGTATAGAGTGTATTGCTCGTATTGTTACTTTAAAAATCTATTTTCATGCTTTCATAGTATTTTGTAATTCTTTGGGTGTTCACTATGTGCATACTACTGTGGCTCTAACAGGGTCTACTACGCCGTGGACGTTGGAACAATAGCAATTAAGATTTGGTTATACGTTCCTCAAAACCTCCTGATCAGAGTCCATTCTGACGGATGCATTTTATCGGTCCTCAACAGTATGTCATACTCGTAAACATCTGCCTTATAAATGTTGAAAATTCGACTTTTTTTTTATTTGGTGATGATATTATTTTTATAATTAAAAAGCTGATGTCCTGTTACAATATGATCACTTTTGACGAGTTCGATTAACATAACGGAGCTACGTGTGAATTGTTTTTAATTTATTCATTTGAATATGCAAACATTTTTTTTTTAAAGTGTATTTCTTTTCAAGAGAAAAATATAAAAGTTTCTTGTTTATACAAATGAAATTTACACGTATGGTTTCATTTAATGATTATCGCCACTGGTTTAAAACGAAGAAATTATCTTCAACAAAAGAATGTCTTTTATCACTATGCATATGGTTTTGTCTGAGTGTTTATGAGTGAACATGTGAGAACAAAATAAAACCAATGAAGTTTTATAAACATTTTCCTCCTTAAATAATGCACTTCATTTAGAAAGCCTATCGGGCTCGTCCTGGGTATGACGACAAACTCCATACGGAAGCAAGGCATCTTATCAGGAGGTATTGAGGGGCGTAGGACCACTACTTAATTGATACTGTTCCCAGGATCATCCTGGCTAGGGGTGGTAGAGACTGTTAGTGTCCCAGCTATGGGTAAGTAGTTTATCCCCAAACTCGGGTCAAAACACTATGAAAGTATAAAAATAGAGTTTTATAGTAAAAATACTAGCAGTATTTTTTAAACGATTTTACCAGCATAGACTTTTTTGAAAAATAAAATTACCGGCAATACATATTTGAAAAAAAATATTACCAACAGTATATTTAACACTCAACGAAAACTCTCTTCCAAAAATATGTCAATGAAATCTGATCTCCTACAAATTGATTTCTTGAAAGAATACATTTTCTATTCATAAGAACCTATATTGTCGACAATAAATAACCCACCGAGGTTAATATCCCTTAAAACAAAATAAACGAAACTAATCTGGCCACCATTTACCAATGACTCTTCTAAGGAAAGCATGTGTACAACGAAGGAAGTTTAACGAAACGGGAAACAAAAAAATGAAGTTGAAATTACTTAATGAGGAAAGACGCTTGGAAGTTTTGCCACAGCCCGAACATACTGAAAGCAAGATGACCAGTGGAAAACAGCGGCAAACCTATCTAACGGGCTTGAATAAATAGACATCAGAATAGGGATAAGGAGAGATAGCAAAAAGATAGTATTTACAAAGAGCTATAAAAACAGAAAACTGTCTAGAGTGAATATCCATAATGGCCATATCTTCAGAAGGAAAATAAATAGCATCTATCTGTATATCTCAGATCAGGTCCTGTAACTATTTCTACTATTTTCATTGGTCGGACTTTTGTCCTCAACTTTATTGTCATATTCCTAACGTTTCGGCTGGCGTACCTTACGTCCTCCTTCAGGTGATATTTTATTTGAATTTCGGAACGGAATCAGAAAAATGAATCTGTATGTTGGCGTTTCTGAAGATTGGTTTGATGACGTTTGTGTAAAGTATTCGGTTTACTTTGAATGTGGTTGTCTTCTGTGACTTTTATTCACATTGGAGTTCAGGTAATACTTTTATTGGTTTTTGACAGCACATCTTAACTCGTTTGACCAATATGGTTATTTGTAGCAGTTGGTAATGCATTTATGCTGCAAGATTCCTGACGAACTTGTGAACAAGTATTCACTAGAGACCTCGTTTATTCTTTTAATCGGCAATTTAAGGATTGAGCCCTCTCCATTACTCACTGCTACAAATAACCATTTTTGTCAGACCAGTTGCATTATACGTAACGCAATGGAATATAAATAGAAGTAGATAATTCTTCAAATGTTTACACTTAGACCTTTGATATCAGTTATACATTTCAAGTTTTTTTTTAATAAACATAAACACATTTGACTTTTCGAGAAGAATATATTCATTCAATGTGGCGTGTACATTACTAAACTAACTAATATCTCATCCGATCGTTCGGCATTTTATATGTCGCTTTTGATTGTCGCTGTATATTTCTTGTAGTTCCATTCTGTTTGTAAATTACCTTTTTGCGCACATGATTTGAGTCTTTGGTCACTTCAACTTGGAGTAATTATTAGCAAGCTTATCTCACGAGATTAATTACGACAGAATAGTGAATTGGAGCCTCAGAACTTGCTCCACACTTTCGGCCTTGTGCCACATCTAAGCTACCCTTAGAAAATCACCACATGATTTGAACCTAGTATTCCAAGTATCCGTCGATAGAAGTCTATTTTGTCGCCGTGAATCCCTTCTTTACCATTGCATTCATAAGCAAATCGACGATTCTTCAACCGTTTTTAGTGTCCGTTCAGGATGTTGGCACTTATTACCCACAACAACGTCTTGTCATTGGAGCTCTCATGATTTTCTTTTTGCTATATTCCCTAAACGTTAGCCCGCCGTTCATCTACTCAACCTCACTAGATAGATTATGCGTTGTTTTAGTCTTTACCTTTTGTCTTTCATCGGCTTTGTTCGTATCAAATTTTCCAAACCCTCTTTCCTCATTATGTGTCCTTGAACTTTTAACTCTCTCCTTCTGATGTTAAATATGAGGATATTTTTTGTTGCCAATTTTTTCTAAAATTTTGTAGGTTTATTAGTTTGTCAGGTATGCAATTATATATAAAGAGAAAAGTAAGACAAGGTATAATAATATACACCGGATTATGTAAAGTATAATTGATCATGTCCACTAAATCGACAGATCGAGGGAAACTGCAAACTCGAAATTCATAATTACTGTTACCTAAACCAATCAAGAGAACCTATCGTTTTTCTTTAAACTATTACCAACGTAGAACCAACAATGATTCGTATGTATTACGTGTGTTTTAAAATGAATGTTTTTACTCTTTTCTCCGCATATGGAGGACATCATAATTTAGTGTGATGAATCAAAGAGCATAACTTCAAGAAATATTAACGCCTGTAAATAATTTGAAAATATTTGTGCTTAACAATTTCAAAGCCGGTACACTTTTGAATGATTTCATATATATATAATATATGTATACATAAACAGACTTGTCGCATTCCTTTTTATTGACCGCAAATTTATCCAGACCTAAAGTGGATCTCGTGCATAAAATCCATCGCCAAAGGTGCTGGAGAATTTCGAAAAAAATATCGATAAGGTAGTAGACGCCATTTATCGGTCTCACGAAATCGATGTCTAATCGCGACAACTTTGTGTCTGCCTTCGGCCATGATGGAAATTGCATGGTGGTGATTTTGCTGCCATGGCACAACCGCTGCACTCATTTAGCAATCTCTCTAAAGTTTTGTCCATATTGGTCCAGTAGAGATAGCTGTGCTTGAGAGATTTCATTCTACAAATACCTGGATGATATGTATGGAATTCACTCAACTTTTTTTTCTGAGGATATGCAGCCATTACCTCTCTTTCAGCATACATTAAGACCCTATCGCAGATGGAGAAATATTTCATGGTCAGTTTTCGATTTAACTTTATTTATGTCGTTCAATTTCTACCTTACTTGCTTCTTTTTTTATCTAATAAAACTATCCACCTGAGCTTTTATTTTAATTTCATACAGCGTCACTGGTAGATTACAAAGAACGTTCGTAATTTAATTCTCTGCTATTGGCCATCAATTACCGTATCTTCTAAAGCTTCACATAATTTACCGTCTGCATGATTTCTTCATAACGGGAATTCCATTTTCACATTGAAACTCAACAGAATTGTCCCTCATCGCTGTATGTCGATGCGCTGATTGTGCCGGAGACCCTTTTCGAACCGAAAATGCTTAGCATAGAACGGTGGATGAATTTGTGAATTTTTCACGGCAAAAATATTCCCAACTGCTCTTACTCTATCTAGCTATAATTCCTCTCAGCCGACAAAAGTGTTCTTGATGTCTCTGCTATCGTTTTTACCGAACATTCTTCGTGCTTAAGTACAATTACGGCATCGATACCGTAATCACCAGTGTCGCTTGCAACGATTATTTCCAATTTTGGATCAAAATGCGAGAGAAAGAAGTCCGATGTTAAAATCTTTTTAATTTTTTCGAATGCTTTTCAGCGTTCGGCCGTCCAATTCCACTAACAATCTTTTCTTATTAAATTATTTAATGGTGCTCGCAAAAATTCCATATTCTTTATAAAATTATGATATTTGTATAAAATTATAATAATTTGCGTAACCTAAAATTGCTTGTAATCATGACCCCATTTGTTGGGGGCGGCTTATTTTTAATTGCATTTGCTCCGACTCGGTCTGGTTTCCTATAGTTTATTTAGCCCAAATATTTAATTTTCGTCATGAAAAATTTGCATCTGTCATCACACAATTTAAACGCTTATTCGTTTATTTTTCTGACTACCTCATTTAGGGGCTAAATAGGCTGCCCTCGATTTTCAATTTTATTTTAATTTCATCAAAGTAGTGATCGCAAAGTATAGATCACTCAACATTGTGCTCATTACTTGCGGAAAAATTCCAGGTGCTACTATAATTCCGAAAGGTAATCTGTTAAAATTGTATAATCCGTTATGGTATTGATTGTTAACAGATTTGAACATCCTTTTGGATTTGCAAATATGCGTCTGAGAAGTTCATCTTTAAAAAGTACTTTCCGCCATTTAACGTTGAGAAAATTTCTTCTGGGCTTTACACGGTTTAATTCTAATCTTGTAGTCAGTCAAGCAGTCCCGTGTAGAAATCGGCACATACACAGATTTTTATATTTTTCACTTTCATGTAGACAGTCGGGGAGTTCAATCGCTATAATCTACTTTGGAGGTGACGCCCATATTTTACAAACGATCCAATTCCTTGTGTACCGCATCCAAAGCCGAAAAAGGTACATGCCATTTTGGTGCTAAAATTTATACCACATTTTTCTTTAAATGGAACTTGACCATAGCTTTTGTTCATCTTCCCAACACTTCACCAAAAGAAAAACATTATAATAATTTGAAAAAACTAAAAATGCTCATAAAATGACTCATTTTCAGGAGAAGGCATATTTTAATCGCACACGTTCTGGTTGGGTCTGGTTTCCTACTGTTTTCATCGATGATTTGTTCCAGATATTTCATTTCAGTCATGAACAATTCGCATTTCTCATCAAGCGTTTTCTACACGTATTCGTTTATTTTGTCTGAATAGCTCTCATTGCTGTATATACTGATCTTGATTTTCACTTTTTATTAAAATATCATTTAAGTAGACGATCGCGGATTTTAGAGATCTCAACATTGTCTCCATTACTTGCTGAAAAATTCCAGGTGCTACCTTAATTCCGAAAGGTAATCTGTTAAACTTGTAAAATCTCTTGTGGGTATTGATCAATAACTGTTTTGAACATTCTTGAAGCAGGATTTGCAAATATGCTTTCTACCATTTAACTTTTGCGAAAAAATTTTCTGGGCTTGGTTTGGGGAAATTCTAATCTTGTAGACAATCATTCAGCCCCGTGGAGAAATCGGCACGTTCACGGATTTTATTTTTATTTTTTCACGTAGATGGTCGGCGTAGCCCAGTCGCTACAGGAAGACTTTCCTCTTTGATCTAAAGTTTGGTACCAAATAATGTCTTTAACTGGAACTAGGCGGTAGTTGTTGTGCATGTTCCAAAACGTTCAGAAATGACTTCCAGAAATTGATTTTTCAGTTTTCTTTTAAACCTTTCAGAGTTACCAGAAGCTCCATCAACTTTATTACAAAAATAATTTATGGGAACATCCCATAAATTGAACAGTTGCATGTGATCTGTTCCGAAGACATTATATGTTCCTTCCATAACGAATGCTTTAGCCTCCAACATTTTACCTTATAACGGCATCTGACTCACCTTTGTATTTAAATTCCTCTCCAGTACGCCCTATGCAATTTTTTGGTAATGTTAATATTCGTTTACCGATTCTTTCTAACGTTTCTTTTGTTATATTGTCCAAATCTGATCTTGTGTCTACGTGGAACTTTATATTTCTTCTATTTATTTTTATGGTTGTAAATTTTGTTTCAGATCCATGTCTGCGGTGCCTGTCGTCGACGCTTACAGTACTCTTGAATTTTCATTTTATTCTTTTTTAACTTTACAGTGCGAACTCTTGTGCTGCACATTTCCACAGTCGAAATATGTTTGTTCCAAAATGGTACTTCCTCTTGAAATATAGTTCTCCCGCATTCGTACATGGATTTGGATTTGTAAATTATTTTATTTTCGCATATGATTTTGGGACGAACCGAATTCACGTGAGATACACCTCTTGCCTCAATTTTACTCGGATCGTGTCGTAAGTTCACTATTCTATGACACTCTTCAGCCACATCTTGCAATGTCAATTGTGAGTCCTGCTGAAGCTCAGTCAAAATTCATGAACAGATCTCCGCATCCCTATTTGCTCTAAACCTTTGCAAGAAGATCGAGCACTTAAACATGTCAGGTGATATTTCGTTTAAATTGAACTTGGTATAATATTCATTGTTATGGGAACTTACCCATAATAATAATGGACTATTCCGGACATCATAAATACTGCGCCTCAAGCAGGAGAAGTAGGTCAGAGTCGGTCAGAGTCAGTCAGAGACAGAGTCGCGTCATACGATTACTGTAAGACATTGGAATAGTGATACTTGTCCAGACAACATAGTTCACTCTAACCAAACCTGATTGTCATTACTAACATTTCTTTGTACATATTTCTGTTTGTAATATATCTGTGTTATTCCATACCTGTGTTCGAGTTATTCTTCATTGGTTCTACCCTTGGACCATCACCGTGGTACAAGGAACTTGGACCATAACATTCATATTCTTTTTTTTTACATGATTTAGGAATTGACAACCTTTACTGAACACAGAAATTCGTTTAGTGGAAATTTTACTTAAAACGACAATCTATTCGTTTTTTTTTTTCGGTAGGATTCTATTCTCGCATACTTCGTATTCCGTGACCCATAACATTCTTAGTAAGAGACGCACTTTTTTCACGTCTGACCAGCTTATACATTCTTTTTTTCAAGACTTCCTCATGATGTTTCTAGTATGCTGTAAATGTAACCTTTTCATCAGGGTTATATTTAAATTCGTCAATTGCATTTACTATTGAGTCCTGTGGCAAAAAATAGACGTGTTTTCTTTAATTTTACTCTTCATAAAAAGTTCTAGCATTTTTGGCGTTGTTCTTGTTGCCTCAATGTAATTAGCCCTGATCTGGCATCTTGTCTGCAGTCGTTCTCTCACAGACGAGCCGTCGCTTCTCTCTGTCTTTTTTACAAATACTTTTACGGTAACTGCTCCGATGAGTTGCTTTCGCTGTTTCCCAGACTCCATGAATTCAAGCGTCCTACGTAGGCTGGCATCCCGCTCTCACCCTTTCACTGTTAAAACTGTTAAATGTAGCCGTCTCTTCTACTCCAATAGCTTCATATCACGCACCTCTCGCCTGTGGAACGCCCTCCAGTTGCCTTGATCTATCCATTAACCTTCTTCACATCCTTTCTTCTATCACTCCTATCTGCTCTCGCTCCAAATCTTCTGTAACCCCTTGCCTTGATCTATCCACTATCCTTCTCCACATCCTTTCCTCTATCACTCCTATCTGCTCTCGTTCCAAATCTTCTGTAACCCCTTGCCCTGATCTATCCACTATCCTTCTCCACATCCTTTCCTCTATCACTCCAACTGCTCTCGCTCCAAATCTTCTGTAACCCCTTGCCTTGATCTATCCACTATGCTTCTCCACATCTTTTCCTCTATAACTCCTATCTGCTCTCGCTCCAAATCTTCTGTAACCCCTTGCCTTGATCTATCCACTATCCTTCTCCACATCCTTTCCTCTATAACTCCTATCTGCTCTCGCTCCAAATCTTCTGTAACCCCTTGCGTGCTAGTGGCTTCCCGCCTTGCTTGCGGTAAAATGCTTAAAAAAAAATAAGTCGATTCGTACAAATTGCTTTGTTTGATTCCACTATAAAATTCAGAAGTAAATATAATCTACGTAAAAGTGTAACATTTTCGAATCTAGGTTGAGCTTTTAAATTATAAGCGATATCAGCGAATAATTTCTTGGGAATGAGGTAATTACAATAATTATATTTCCGGTATCATTATCTACTTAAAATAATTGCTCACGGGAACAAAATCGCAGAAGTAAATGTTCCTTTGAAGCATTCCTTTTCATTTAAGCAAATGATATTACAGTTGACAAGCTTCATATACGTGGCTCCGACTTTTAATTAAAACTGCCTCGATTCCAGTTCATAGTCACCGTATTTGTAAATATTTTACTCTTTAGATCTGAAACAAAACGGTCAAATTTTGTTATATACAACATGTGGATGAGTTACCGTATTTGATGATATATAAAAGCCGAGGGCCTATTAGAACACACACAAACATTTCAACAGGCAATATTCAGAGAAAATACCATCAATGGTAATAATGATATGAAATAGCACAAGGAAAATGAAAGATTTTGGCGTTGTTTTTACCATCTTAATTTCTTTTTTTTTTTCTCCAAAACTTGAAGAGATCCTAAAATAATGGCTATTTGTAATTTTCTAAGCGATGCTTAGAAGTGGCACAAGGCCGGATATACGGAGCACCCAGTGAGGATCGAACTTACTACTTTGTCGTAATTGTTCTAGCGAGACAAAATTTTTAACCATTACATCACACCGAGGTGCCCAAATCATGCCTATTTGACTCAGGATTCAAATGCAATCTTTTCTACTTATTTTAGACATACGAACTCAGAAAACTTTTGGATTCAGAAAGGCTCAGTTTTTATTATTTTAGAATTCGTTGTGAAAAGAAAAAAATAATCACCAATATTATTGGTCCTGTTCAGGCACCTCGGATTCAGTAACTTAACTACCGCCGTAAAGTTGACTCACACTTCTTTTTCTATAAATAATTTCACGGTAATTTTTCGGCTAAGCTCTTTACAGTGTTCCCAAGATTTTATGGATTTAAGAGCAGTAATAGACTGGCTGCGATGACTCAACTATTTACACATGTGTTGGCTAGATGTAACCGTAAGTTCTATGCTAGCAGTTTCTTCTCACGCACTTTTTGCTAGTGAAACACCGCTCTAGCTCCATAAATTCCAGGTAACTTTAATCTTCAAAAAAATCAGTGTAATATCAATCGCTATCTACTCTGCCCCTGATTATGACTTTTTTTTCTCGATCCTTAGCAATGTTTCTGATTTCGAATTCTTCCTTATCCGGTAACCCTTTGTGTTTATTGTGGCCTTGGTACCTTGCTTGGGCAAAATTAATTAAAAATAAAGAAAGGAAAATAAACATCTAAGATGATCTGACTTGATTTTTGCAATAATTCCTTTTATAATTAAAGTGGACTTAATAATAATAATAATAATAATAATAATAATAATAATAATAATAATAATAATAATAATAATAATAATAATAATATTCTGACAAGTACAGTCCACACTTTACGAAGGACTTTATCGATGTAATAATTTTTTTTTTTTTTTTTTGGCAGTCGAAAGTGTCATGATACCTTTGCTAACCTTAGGTGCCTGGGCGGGAGCCGGAAAGAAATGTGTAAACGGCAGATATAAAAAAAGAAGAAGAAGAAGAAGAAGAAGAAGAAGAAGAAGAAGAAGAAGAGTAACTACACGTAGTACCCGTTAAAATATCAGGATATTTTTATTCAATTTAATACTTTCCTTTCATTATACCGCGAAATCTTTACTTATATCAACTATGATCTTGTATTGTCTCCTTTACCTGAAAGTTTTGCATTTTAATGCCCTTTGTATAATTCGTAATTGACTGTTAAAATTAAAATAAAATAAAGTTATTAATTATAGTTAAAAAAAAATGAATTATCGATGTGTTGTTTACTTTCAGGACGTGTGTGATCGTGGCTCTTTACAATTTACTGTACTTTTTAATCTCTTATTATTTTTTTATCTATTTGCCGGCATCAAACACATTAAGACACCTATGCGCTGTTTTCGTCTGTCCATGCTATCATCAACCGGCACTGTCAATGTCAAATTTCCTATGATGTTTTTCCTTATTAGGTACTCGTCCTGGGTAAGATGATAAACTACATCCAGCAGCAAGGCCTCTGCTCAGGAGGTTTTGAGGTGCGTGGAACCACCTCTTAATTGCTTACCCAGTGTGGTAGAACCTGTTAGGGTCGCAGCTATGGGCAAATAGTAAACTATTACCAGCAATACATTTTTGAAAAATAATATTACCAGCAATACAATTCTGAAAAAAAAAATATTACCAAAAACAGATTTTTGACAAAGAAAAATATTACCAGCAATAAAAAATCTTGCCGGCATTAAATAACCCATTGAGGTTGATATGCCGTAAAACAAAATAAACCAAGCCAAACCTTATTAGGTAGCATGAAAATTTCAACTGTCTCTTTCTGAGTGAAAAAAAAAATGAATGTACGGCAATAATGCCAATATTGGATGCAGCATTTCGGAAGGCTGATTTCACGAACAGGTTAATCGCATTCTCTAAGTGAATAGCACACGATTCTGGAAATTGTTACGATCCGCTTCCCATGGTGCACGCAGTCACTGGTGTGCAAATCTAATGTTCAAGCATTAAAAAATTCTATTAAAAATTAAATTCATTTAATTATTTCCAAGAACATATTTACGGGTTAATTACAAAGTAAAAACACAAAATCTAGTTTATTGTTTTTATGAATGCAAACAAATGCCAATCAACCGGAGTGCTCTATCTATCTATTTATTATTATTATTATTATTAATTTTTTTATTATTATTATTATTAATAATAATAATAATAATAATAATAATATTATTATTAATATTATTATTATTAATATTATTATTATTATTAATACTATTATTATTATTAATAATATTATTAATATTATTATTATGAATAATAATATTATTAATATTATTATTATTAATATTATTATTATTATTATTAATAATAATAATATTATTATTAATATTATTATTATTATTATTATTATTAATAATATTAATATTAATAATAATAATAATAATAATAATAATAATAATAATGATAATAATAATAATAATAATAATGATAATAATAATAAGTTAAATGTACGTTTAAAGAAATATAAATTAATGTCGGATTATAAAAAGAAAAAAAAATAATTTCATATATAATAGTCATATCAGAGCAGATATGAAAATAGTACTGTATCGTGAAACTCATAATCATCGTTCATTTCCCGTTCTGTTGCTATAAATAGTCTATATCAGACACTGAGCATTGATCAGCTATAATATGCCAAATATTAAAGAGCTCTCTCTATATCTGAGATGAGATAGTTTCTCTATTTACACGACTTACACCGTTCGGACTGTTGTTCTTATTTTTGTTTTCATACTCACGACATTTCGGCCGTTTTATGATCCGGATATGTTCTGTCACCTTTAGATTACTTTAACCAACGATTTTATCCACTGGGCCAAGTGTTTAGTGACTGGAGCCAAAGAGTTGTGAGTTCAATACCTGGATACAGCATTTGGAACTAGAACAAATCTACCTTAGTAAGTAAATAGTTCGGTATGAAATTCCATCGTATATCACCTGAAGACAACTGGAGTGTACAACTGTCGAAACGTCGTGAATATTACAATAAAGATAAGGACAACAATCCGAACAATGTAAATAGTGCAAATAAAAATTAAACAAAAAGGCGTATGAATACAGTTATTTCACCAAAAAAACCCTCCTTTTGTGAGGAAACTATGGAATGGTTAAATACTCCAAACATTTGCATGGCATTCACATTTACTGGTGTAGCAGACGGAGCTACAAGGTAGAATGGGTGTTTGAGGTTGATCTGTCTTCTTACGTTGTCTTTCTGATCGTCACCAGTTTTTTTCACATGTCCCTGCTATTATTGAATCTTCCTTAAATAGCATGATGGAATACGCTGTGATCGTCTTCTAGCTTTCGCAGTTACTGGTGCCGACTTTCTGGCCCCTCTTACAAACGTCCTTGGAACATAGTGCAGGGTAGGCTACCTGATGGTGTCACGTAACCAGCTCACCGTATATAATTTCGTTAGGTATGCCACCGACAATCATTCGATGTAGGAGACCTAGTTATTGAACACGTCGTTGACAAAGATTCATGCTCCAGGCATCTGCTTGCTACAGTAAAGCAATATTGGGAAGTTTATCTCAACATCTGGTAACGAGGATACGTCGTAGCTAGCGGAGTTTCGATGACGTAGAGTAGAGTAGTGAGGACCCATGCTTGAAATACAGTTAGTGTGTCGAGCTGAATTTTGCCATATACTATTTTACTTAATTATATATGTTCAAATTTAATTTTATGATGTAAGCATACACGTGCAGTAACGTCAATATCTATCTATCTATCTATATATATATATATATATATATATATATATATATATATATATATATATATATATATATTCAATGAACATTGAAGTCAACACTAAGAGGCGTCAGGCTGTTTCATGCTGGACGCAATAAATTAAAACAGTTTTATCCGGTCATATCCAAACTTGCCCAGAAAGTGCTTGTATGAAGAATTGCTCGATACACAATGCATATATATATATATATATATATATATATATATATATAATGTGCGATGGAAACACCTCCTACATACTAAAGAGCTGGCAGTAAAGCCCGGTGTTGCCCGGTATGTATGTATATATATATATATATATATGTATATACATTATTATTATTATTATTATTATTATTATTATTATTATTATTACTACTACTACTACTACTACTACAACTACTACTACTATTGGCGATTTGTTTGATTTCATTTGATATATTTATTGTCATATCCACTTATTTATGTGCCATTTAATAATGAAATTTTAATAATATAATTATAATAATGGAGCTTCGAATATTAATAATATGATATATGTTATTCTGCTTTCACAGATGTATACAAGGTAGATGATACTCAGGTTTTGTTCATATACATTTTTTGTGAACATATTAACTAGAGGCGGTGATTTGTTTGTTGTATGTTTTGGTTTTTTGAAGTTGTATTTTGGAATCCAGTTTGATTTCTTTAAGAATTGTATTATATTTTATGGATTATTAATATGTGTATAGTTTCTGGAAATATATATATATATATATATATATATATATATATATATATATATATATATATATATATATATATATATATATGTATATATGTAAATATATATATATAGTTTCTGTATATATATATATATATATATATATATATATATATATATATATATATATGTATAGTTTCTGTATATATATATATATATATATATATATATATATATATATATATATATATATATGTATATATATATATATATAAACACCCAATTTTGTTTTTAATACGTCTAGGAATTGAATCATACTGCTTCCTGACTTCATCCAGAGGATTTTCAGCCATTCTTCCCTTAATACCTGCTCCAGCTCTTTAAGACACGACGGTGGAGGATAGCGGCTCTTAACTTGTCGCTCCAAAATGCACCACAAATTTTCAATAATATTGATATCTGGAGATTAGGGAGGCCACTCCATGTGTTCTAGCCCACTTTCATGCTCTTCATACCAATTCTGCGGTATGTATTGCAGCATTATCATTTTGGAAGATGCAGTGACCATCAGGGAATAAAGTCTCGGCCATTGAATGAACATGATCTACCAAAGTGTTCAGGTATTTTTTGTTGTAAATTCTACCATGAAGGGCAACCACTGGACCGAGACATTGCCATGATATGGCGGCCCAAACTATCACTGATCCACCTCCATGCTTCAATGTTGGAAGAAGGGAGTCAGGTTTGTAAGCTTCTTTGGGCCGCCTCCACACATAAACTCACCATGAAGTTGGGAAAAGAGAAAAACTGGACTGGTCTGCGAATAAGACATGCTTCCATTGGTCTATAGACCAGGCATCGTGATCTCTGTACCACTTCAACTTCTTCTGAATGTTGCGAGTGGAGAGAAGACCTTTCCTTATGGCAAGTCTTCCATGGTATCCAGCCTGATGGAGCTCCCGACAAACTGTTTTAGTAGAAACTGGACTATTCAGATGATTATTCAACTCAGCAGACGATGATTTTTTTGCCACATTGCGTTTCAATGCACGTCGGTCCCTATCAGTAAATTTGCAAGTCTGGCCCGAAGTGCTACGGTTGCTAGAGTTTTTACCCTGTTTCTCGAATTGCGTCATAGTTCTTGATATTGTAGCTCTTGAAAAAACAAACAGTTCAGCAACCTTAGTGATCGAGGCTCTTGCCATGCGAGCTCCAACAATTTGCCCTTTTTCGAACTCGGAGAGGTTACGCATTTAGCTTACATTTTACTAGATTCGAAAAATAAATAAGACAAGGACAGTAAATTAGATAAATAAACGTATTTACAATCGATATAACCTGCAATTACGAAGCTTTAGTTAAAGTTCTTAATATAATAGATATTTGAAATATAGGAGTGGAATTTGCACCTGTTCCAATTATTTTGTCCAACCCCTGAATATATATATATATATATTCATATATATATATATATATATATATATATATATATATATATATATATATATATATATATATATATATATATATATATGAGTGTGTATACTTCTGTATAAATAATGGGATTAACTGTAAACATTTATCCCGTTGAACGAGGCCAGGTAGCAATATGGAAATCGTAAAGAAAATGGCAACAGAAAGAACATTTACACTCGACATCAGGAGGAAAAGATTACCAGAAATACTTTGGACTTATAATGAGCAAAGGCATGCAAAACTTACCAGTCATAGTGAAGGCAATAGTGATAGACGAAGGCAGCAAGACACGTATCTGATGAGATTGTGTCAATGAATAGCCAAAGGACCAAAACTGCTAGAAGCCACACGAATTAGAAAAGATGTTGGGAGTTATGTTTGCATGTAAGAAGAAAAAGAAATGTGTGTCTTTGTGTGTGTGTGTGTGTGTGTGTGTGTGTGTGTGTGTGTGTGTGTGTGTGTGTGTGTGTGTGAGTGTGTGTGTGTGTGAGTGTGAGTGTTACCCATTTTTTCCATGTTTAGAAATTCTTAAATTTCATTTAGAATATCAAAATATTCTGTTAAAATCTTGATTGACAATTTGACATTTTTATCATTTCCATATTTCCGTCAACCAAACGAGACACATTAAAACTTAATCAATGAAATCTGCTTAAAATTCAGCTAAAAATACAAAGAAAAAAGAACGACATTGATAAAATCCGACTTTGGGATATTTCAAATTTTCATATTGATTCTTTCTTTTTTTCTAAGAATTTAAAATGACAGTTGCCCCAGTATATTGATTTATTCTATGCTAAAAACAAACAAAACAAAAATAAACAAAAAAAAAAACTAAACAAAATGTACCTTCTTTTTTTAGTCAGTAATATCTTCAAGCCGTAGAAATCCCCACATTGAATATTTCATCGGAATTAGATAAGTAGATTTCATTTTATATCTTTTTTTAAAAATATCTAGAAATATCTAGAAAGTTTGAATTTACATTTTTATATCTATATCTTTGCTTTCATTTTTTATTTTGATTGAAATGAAAATAATCCACACATTGGACCTTACAAAAAGAAGATGGAAATACGTTAGCAGGAAAATTAAGATACTTAAAACATTTCAAAATAGCGACTTTTTCAGCTATTTTGATTGACAGTTGCCAATTGAGGTCCATACACGCGTTTATCGAAAACGTCTCATATCTTGCCTGCATGATCGTCTAACTCAAGTTAGCTTCAGAAGAATCGAGAGATTTGATTACTTTGGTAGAAACTGTTGTTAATTTATCCCGTATTAAAAGTATATTAATATAAATGAATATAGGCTCGTTTTTACACTCTCTGCAACACGATATTACGATTATACAAGGAATAACATTATTATTATTAACATTATTATCCGCATTATATATATATATATATATATATATATATATAATATATATATATATATATATATATATATATATATATATATATATATATATATATATATATAAATATATATATATATATATATATATATATATATATATATATATATATTTGTTTGTGTGTGTGTGTGGCGCGGTCGGGAAACATGTGACCAATCAGCCGCAGTAGCAGTGGTGTTTTTGGGGCAAGTCAGCCTGACGGAGCCCAACACTCTCCAGGGAGATTTGAATTCCTTCTCCTAGACCGGTCTGGACTGCTATTGACCTTGCTATTTACTCATAGCTTTATGGCAGGAGAAGTGGATTCATACATTTCACAATGGTATTATTACGTAAGTGAATGTAATTGACGGGAATTAGAACAGATTCCTTAATCTGAGCAGCTATCCATCACTTGTAGGTCTGACGAATATATATATATATATATATATATATATATATATATATATATATATATATATATATATATATATATATATAAGAAGTCTTCGCCATGCACGTGATAACATCATCGCGTCTTTTGAAATTAAAATGATTTCGTAACGTTTATTTAGTTTGTAAAAATAAAATGTAGCAACACGATTCCGCTACAAGACAATTTGCAAAAGATTTTAAAAATTTTACTCTACATATATATAAGACACTGTTAAAAAAAATTTGACCCTGAAGATGAGCAATGATGTTGGAAAGTACTCAGTTATCTTACGGACAATATTTATTTCGATATAATTTTCAAATAAAAAAGTCTCATTAGAATATATGAGAAAATTCAAAAGAGAATATGCAGGACTATGTTGTCTTTGACATTCGACACAACATGTTTAAAATATATATATATATATATATATATATATATATATATATATATATATATATATTATATTTGTAGGTCTGACGAATTGGATCGTGAGTACGATTCCAATGTAAGAAATTATAAATATGGAATATTATTGTTTGAGCGTTTTATATTATATTATATTCTTGCTCTGTCCTTGAGAGTGAGCTCTACCTGGAAATTTACACACACACACACACACACACACACACACACACACACACACACACACACACACACACACATACACACATATATATATACATATATATACATACATATATATATATATATATATATATATATATATATATATATATATATATGTATGTATGTGTGTGTGTGTGTGTGTGTTTGTGTGTATATATATATAATATAATGTCATCCACAGACAGTCTGTTTCGTTGTTTCACAGCTCTTCAGTGTGGCTAGACGTCCTGTTGCCTTTAACTAGAATCGAAATCCGACTGAATTGCCGTCGGCGCACGTCAGGGATGAAGGTGAATTTTAACGTATCACAT
The DNA here is from genome assembly GCA_964036315.1 of Acanthosepion esculentum. Taxonomy (NCBI): domain Eukaryota; kingdom Metazoa; phylum Mollusca; class Cephalopoda; order Sepiida; family Sepiidae; genus Acanthosepion; species Acanthosepion esculentum. Next base: position 6,112,355 of record OZ038505.1, read on the forward strand.
TTCAATATATCAAACAACACACGGACGAAACAATAATGATAGTCTGTTTTTGTTGCATGAAAAACTTCATAGCAACGACAAACTCGTGTATACCAACGGCTTTCCATACTTAATACTTCCCACTTTTACTCTCGCGAAGTCATGTGTGACGTCACGAGCTGTTACGTGATTTCGCTTCCGCGTCTCTTATACACGTGTTTGTCGTTGCTTTGAAACTTTTCATGCAAGAAAACAGATTATCATTATTGTTTCGTCCGTGTATTGATTAATATATTGAAATGTAACTGTCATCTTTGATAATGGCTTATGTAAGACGAAAGCTTAGATTGGATTTCAACATGTATCAATATGGTGATTTCCTTTCGTTTTTCAATGATTATTTTATTAAGTTTATCAGAAAATATGGAAGGAACTTACTTAAAATAAATAGACAAAACTTGTCTATATCATTTAATGAAACATGCATTAATGAAACATTGCTGCCTAAATATACACAATTTATATATATATATATATATATATATATATATATATATATATATATATATATATATATATATATATATATATTAAATATTAATGACAAGAGGACAACACTATTAAGGACTATTTATGACAACACTATTAATTGCTGACGCGTTTCGTCCAATGTGGACTTTCTCAAAGCAAAAAACGAAATGAATTTAATTAAACAAGGAAACTAATAAAAACAAAAGACAGAGTGTTCTTAGCAACTGGAATGTAGGAAACGCTATTTTCATATTGTTAACTGAAAATAACGTCAGTTAATGTCACGTGGGGAGAATATTATCCGTGTTGGCGGATTTAACCATTTTCTTTTGATTTTACGATATTATTGTGTATGTTTGTTTGTGAGAGCAGTAATTTTGTTAAGAAAGGTAAAATAGGGATATATATATATATATATATATATATATATATATATATATATATATATATATATATATATATATATATATATATATGTATATATATATATATATATATATATATATATATATATATATATATGATTCTACATAAGTAACTCCCTCTTTTTTAGCCTAAGAGTATAGGACGACGTGGAGCATTTTGCGGGCATCAGGATCACTAGACCTACCATCGCCTGACATTTTTTCCTGTGGTGTGAACTGAGATATCTTTTTTCCAGGCATAATCTGAAAACAATTCCTGAGTTGAAATAAGAAATCTCTGATGAATTTTCTGGAATTGATGTAGAAATATGGCAAAGGTTTTGTAGACGTTATCTTGAGAGTATTCACCATTCTATTGAATTGGAAGGGAATCATAACAATTTATTTTGCTTTTGATGCAACCATACATTTTCAAAAACTAATGTAATTTATACTTATTCAATAGAGGTTAATAGATAAAAGACCTCATTACTTTTTTCGCGCCCTGTAAAGGTAGGATTATACATTTTGTGTTATTGTTATGGATAGATAGTCTGTAGTTGGTGACTATTTTTATTTTATTTGTGGATATTGAAATGTTTCTAGCATTGAGGATGAGATGGTGTCGTTAGTGACTAGGTCTAAATGTTTTCTCGAGGTATTTCCCTATCTTCACTTAGGTATTCTGGGCTACTTACCTAGGTGAAGAAAAGAAATACACGGAGAAAATATTTAGCCTTCATCACTACCTGCATCATGTCATCCTCAACTAAAATCAGCTTGCAAAATCCAAAAATACCTGAAACCATATATCACCAATATCATTTTATAACAACAAGAAAAGAGAATGCAAAATACTACTCTCTAATATTCTTTCTACAAAATTTGTAAGTAAATTTGTTATTTTTAATATATATATATATATATATATATATATATATATATATATATATATATATATATATATATATATATATATATATATCAGCATGGACCGGCGTTGCCCGTGCTTGATTCAAAAATCGTACGATTCAAACAGTAATAGCTATCACTTGACTTAAAATAGTTTTGCCCTTCCTTGCCTTTAAATGAGTGCCCTTTGCCGTGCTGATGTTGCCACATGCCTTACTTCTTGACTATCTCACACTGCGAATTTTTTCTAAGCTCTATACTAAACATTAAATCTGTTACAAAAAAAGAACTAAACAAAATGCACACAAAACAATCAGCTTCAAAAAAGGACTCGTAACTGGAAAAACTGAATGAAAGAAGAATGTTAACAACAAATAATTTTCATGCCCAAACCAGTTCTGCAGAATCAGAATCAACGTTGAGTTTAAGCAAGCGAATGAGCCAATTGGAGTAAAGTGCCATGCAGATAAATTTTTCCCACTTGTGCTTGCATACTAATTAATATTCGTGTCATTCAGCTTTTGGCTCTCACGATGGCCAATAGAATCTTCCTGCCTTTTCGTGGGCAGCCAGCTATAAGCTCTCACTTTAACCAGTAGAAAATAGCTGCAAACTACATGAAAACTGTCATAGAAGAATGAACAAATCGATTATTTCCAGTATCGATGGGAGTTGGTAAATGCAAAGTCGATCTTGGCTTTTGTCTAACTTGGAGCATATGCATGTTAATTTTGGTGCAAATCCGTCGAAAATTGAGGCCGTGCATTCGTTACACACACACACAAGCACGCGCGCGCGCACGCGCACACACACACACACACACACACACACACACACATCCTGCCTGATATATATATATATATATATATATATATATATATATATATATATAGATATATATAAATATGTTTCATTGAAAGTTTTGTCTAATTATTTACGATTAAATCATTTCATATTCAAGGACGGGTTTTTTAGTTCTTTTCTAATATATATATATATATATATATATATATATATATATATATATATATGATATTAGTGCCCTGTCATTATCAAGGCGTTGCTTTTCTTTTCAAGACCAATATTATAGTGTTCATCATTTTCAAAGACAAAATTGCTGTGTTCATCGTGAAGTGAAGAAAGCTGCGTTAAGTGCGGAAACAAGTGAAGATTCAGGGGAGGTAAATAAGTGATGATGTGTCGAGAGTTTTGTTTGGGCTTTTAATAACAAGTATTAAGAACTATTGTTACAAATCTCAATATTTTCACCTGTACACATTTTAAAATATTTGTGCAGTATCCATAATTAATTTTATTAAAGGCTGCTTACAATTTTAATCTAGATAGCTTCAAGAACTTGCAGTTTATGTTTATTATTTTAATGAAGAATATGGATATAATACCGCCAACAATTATTTCTGTATTGCGAATGGGGACAGGTCTGCTGTTGTAAATGTTTAGAAATTTTGGAATCACCATTTAAATGAAAACACCTACCGAGACAACCTGGTCGTATTGTTGTCATCATAAATATATATATATTTTTTTTTTTCCGTTGGAGTTACCAAAAATTTCGTCCGTGAATATGAAAGGATATAATTTTAATTCGAAATTAGTATAAAAAACTTGTCTAAATTATTCATTAAACAACGCTCAATGAAAGCAGGCTGCCAATATATATATATATATATATATATATATATATATATATATATATATATATATATATATGTCAGAGAGACTGTTTCGCTGTTTCACAGCTCATCAGTGTGGCTAGACGTCCGGTTGCCTCTAGCTAGGATCAAAACCCGACTGAATTGGCGTCAGTCGGATCTTCTAGCACTAAGCCGTCGGCAGGGATGAAGGTGAATTTTAACGTGTTTATTTTTAGATTTAGATAAACACACAGTGACTCACAGTGACTCAATTCTGCAGAAGAGTCGTGCTATATTAGCTTTAATAGTCACTGTTTACAAATGCACCCCTCACACCCATAGAGCTCAACAGAAATTAATTTTTCAGGAGCCAATATTTTTGTCATCCACAGACAGACTGTTTCGCTGTTTCACAGCTCATCAAAATATATGATGTGTATGTGTGTGTGTGTGTGTGTGTGTGTGTGTGATCTCCGGTATATCCAGTGTGGTGTGTGGAGCCACAGCTTCCCCACACTAGACGTTGCTGCGGCAACATCCCTAGGAAATATGATTTTGAGTGGATAGAATTCATAGTCCCACACACAGCTGGCTGGAAATTGTTCAGCATTCACTGCCATATAGGAAGAAAGTTATTGCGTAACAGTTCTGTACACATTTTCTATGATTCTAACAAAATCTTTCGTCTTCTTAATATTTTGCTTAGCTTTTGGAAGGCATCTTTCGCTAACTTCAGTTTTCTGTGTCGCAACTAATGTTTTGTCCTTTCATCTTGTTTTCCTTCATTATATTCTGTAGAAGTTCCTGTTGATTTATTTCTGCCTCTGCTATCACTACCGTTTCATCCGCGTACTTAACATTGCTAAGACTGTGATCGCCAATAATGTATTCTTGCTGGACTTTTAATTCTCCGAGAATCGCCTCAATGTATAAGTTGATTAAGTCCGGTGAGAGGATACATCCATGTTTTCACCTCTTTCTATTTTTGTACATTTACTGAAATCATTTTCCATCTGCAAGAGGCGGTTTGCTGCCAGTATAATTTTGGGATAATATTAATATCCTCCCCAAATCATATTTAACCCATAGCTGGGAGCTTAATATAAAAAATATCAAAATAATTAAAAATATGTATAAGAACTATTTTAATACTTCATTTATACATTTTGGTGAGGGATAGATGACAATTAAGGTATGAGTAAGCATTTAAATCTTAATATAAAAGAAGTGTCTTTCTTTAAAATGCTTTGATATTGCGAGTGGTTGTGGAAGTAATCAAAATCGCTCTCGTTTCTTTTGGGGTTCAGATACTTGAATCACTTTGTCTTAATGTTTAAAAACGTGTATCATATATTCCGACTTTTATTAACACTGTCGCCGTTCAAATTTGCGCGAAAATAAATTTATTATGTGGGAACGGTGTGGTGTTACTACGTTGCGCTAGGGGACTAAATGTGAGCCGCTTGTAATATAAAAACATGCAGAAAAAAAAACGAATAGGAAATATCACGCCATTTTCCCAGATCTCCGAATCCCTAATGACAGGTTATATTGTAATCAGCACCGCCATTGAGTTCAGACGATAAGGAAAAACTTGGAATTAAGCAAGAGTTCCCAAAGATATATATATATATATATATATATATATATATATATATATATATATATATATATATATATATATATATATATATATATATATGTTGTTTAATATCTCAACAAACAAATAACAATAATAATAATAATGAAAATAATATGCTATCAACAAAACAGCCCAAGGGAAATCTTCTTTTATCCCCGTTTGTCAGTACCCCACTGAATGTGGCGGAGTTTATATGCGTTTATATACGTAAATGTTATTTTAATCGGTATCACCCCTTGCAAGACAGTAAAACCATTAAAACACAAGTGGTTACAGGGTCTGGAAGAATTAGGAACCGAAACATTGATAATGAGCGGAAAAAGGAAAGAGCAATCAAAAGAAGAGTAGATAGCGATTGATATTGCATTTAAAGTTGTCTAGCTGGAAAGTATGGAGACGGAGAGGAGTTCCACAAGCTTAATGTGCGAGAAAAGAAACTGTTAGCATTGAACTTACGGCTACACCTAATCAGCGCAACTGTAAATTGATGAGATCTTGAATAAGTTCCGTAGCATCCGAACAATTACCATGAAAGTATTTATAGAAAAGGCAGAGGGAGGCAACATTACGGCTGTATGGTAGTAACTAGTTGCATTGATTAGTAGATTGATAGATCAACAGTCACCTATCATCTCCGTCGGTCTGCAATAATGTTCAATGTTCATGGCTGGAGTAATCATATAATTTATTTCTCATATTAAGCAAAATGGTTTGCTTAAATGATATGTCACCTAGTGGAATCACCTTTTAATTATTTCTGCGTATTTTGCACAGTTCGCATATTTAAAATGATAATTAGGACGTCAATAAACAGGATTGGATTGGAAACAAGGCCATCAGAAAGTATCATCGTTCGAAGTACTGGAACAAGAAATGCTATTTTTATGACCACATGCTATCAGGGCCAGCAGTATAAAGGTACAAATACCTATACCTATATTATATACAGAATGACAAGAGAGACTAAATGGAATATGAGAAAAGCATAAATTTTCACAGGATAGATATGTGTATTCTTTGTTGGCAACAGAACACCTTTTTAATATTATTAAGAAAAATTAATTATTTCTGCGTATTTTGCGCAATTCGCATATTTAAAATGATAATTAGGACGCCAATAAACATGCTTGGATTGGAAACAAGGCCATCAGAAAGTATCATCGTTCAAAGTACTGGAACAAGAAATGCTATTTTCATGACCTCATGATATCAGGGCCGGCAGTATAAAGGTACAAATACCTATACCTATAATTTACAGAGAATGACACCAGAGACTATATGGAATATGAGAAAAGCATAAATTTCAGAGGATAGATATGTGTATTCTTTGTTGGCAACAGAACCCCATTTTAATATTTTTAAACCAATCAAGACAATAAAATCGACTAGGATGCCAGTAGTTATTGAAAATCAAAGAATCATAAAGAACAATAAAACGGGATTCAATGAGACAGATAATCAAGATTGACACTTCATTTAAATCTTTGAAGATAGTGTTTCACAGGAAAGCAGGAAGAGAGTTCCACAAGAAAGAAATGCCTGAGAATAAACTATTACCATAGAATCTATTTTTAAAACTAGGAATATAAAGAAATGACATTATGAGACCTAACTACCTATCTAGTCTGTGCCGTCATGATTTTTTCGATTGATGACTGATTAAACAGAAGATGTTCCCTCAGTAGGTCGCCGTTTTTTTTTGTTTTTTTTTCAGCAAAAGATTGTTTACCAATGAAGGCGATAGAAGCCAGTCGGTTTTGCTCTTAAACACATAGATGCAGGGGAGAAGTGATCAGTTTAAACTTTTCCCAAGAGTATTTGTGCGTAAGTGAATGGAACAGACGCAAATGGAATCCGAAATTAGCTAACCTAGTAGTACTCTTAAATTCGTGGTCGTTTGGAAATATTGAAGTAGTTTGAAACAAGAATAAATATTTCCCTTTTAAACTCAAGATATTCCGTCTTTATCGAAATATATCACATATTGAACGCATTATTAAAATACTGGTTTTGGGGGGCTTTATCTTTAAGTAACCGTCGTAACAAATAATTGTTCAAGAATCTATCACAAATATATAATAAGGATATATCCATTTTAATTTAGTATTTCACCGTTTTTCTTATTGAAATGTTGTATTCACTAGATAAACATGTTTGAGTTGACACCTTTTTTTATAAATAGCGTCAGTATATGTCTACAATTCTGTGCATTCTCGAATCTTAATAAAGAAAATCATATACTCTATTAATATTCATGTTCGTTTGGAAATATTGAAGTAATTTGAAAAAAAAAAGAATAAAAGTTTTCACTTTTTCACACAAGATATACAGTTTTTATCGAAATATCTCACAAAATACACGCGTTAATAAAACCCTAGTGTTGGGTGGCTTTATCGTTATTTAACTGTCGTGACAAATAATTGCCCAAGTATCTATGATAAATATGTGATAAGGACATCATGTATTTTAATTTATTATTCGGCAGCTTTTCTTATAATTTTTTATCAACGTTATATTCATTGCAGAAGCACTGTTTTATAAACAGTGTAAATATATATCTACCGTCCCGTGAGTTCGTGAATCTTAATAAAGAAAATTGATATTCTTTATTAATATTCATGAATGCACGAGCTGGTAAAGATCAATTCACTGTGTGTAAAAAATAGGGATGTCTACTGAAACACGTCTATCTAGTAAATATCCGCCAGCATAGTTGATGATAACCTCCAGTAGAATCACAGGTTGCGCATTCTCAAGCTAATGCTTTCCGTAGAAATTAGGTGGAAAGATTATATTGAACTAGCAGCATGGTCCAGCGTTGCCCGTGCTTGATTAAAAAATCGTACGACTCATACCGCAATCGCTATCTCTTGACTTAAAATATTTTTGCCCTTCCTTGCCTTTAAAGGAGTGCCTTTTGACGTGCTAATGTTGCTACATGCCTTATTTCTTGCCTATCTCACACTGCTAATTTCTTCTAAGCTCTATACTAAACATTAAATCTGTTACGAAAAAAGAACTAAACAAAACGGACACAAAACGATCAGCTTTAAAAAAGGACTCGTAACAGGAAAAACCGAATGAAAAAACAATGTTAACAACAAATACTTTTTCATACCAGTTCTGCGGAATCAGAATCAACGTTGAGTTTAAGCAAGCGAATGAGCAAATTGGAGTAAAGTGCCATGCAGATTTTAATTTTTCTCACTTGTGACGAATGCGGCTATCGATATTTTTTTGCATGCTAGCATACTTGTTAACATTCGTGTCAGTCAGCTGTTGGCTCTCACGCTGTCCAATAGAATCTTCCTGCCTATTCGTGGCAGCCAGCTATAGCCTCTCACTCTGGCCAGTAGAAAATGGCCGCATACATGAAATGTTGAAATATCATAGAAGCATGAAAAAATCAATTATTTCCACTATCGACGGGAGTTGGGAAATGCAAAGTCGATCTTGGCCTTTACGCTAACTTGGAGCATGTGCATGTAAATTTTGGTGCAAAGCCGTCAAAAATTGCAGCCGTGCATTCCTTACACACACACATGCTAACTTTTCTAGATAGATATCGATTTCTAGGTCTGCTGCTATGAATGTTTGTTCACGGTGTCGTGCTACACAGTTTATCTCGCTAGAATTATTCGTAAAAATCAACCATTCTTTCATGCTTTGAATTTTGCCGCCATATCTGGTCTGATGTTCCTGCCTTACATTTAGAGATTCATGATACATTACAAAGAACAATCTGCAATTTTATTGGTCCTGACCTGGCATTTCTGTTTCAGTCTATTTACAAATCCCTAACAGCTTCTCTGTGCATTTTCTATAAATAATTTCCATGGCAATTATTCTGATGATCATTCTGCTATATTACCGAGACATTATGAATCCAAGCGAAATATTAAATCGCAGATATGTTCTCATCATTGGATAATGAAAATGGCTAGATGTAACCGTAAGTTCTATGCTAACGGCGTCTTCGCTCGCACTTCTCGCTTGTGAAACTATCTTCCGATTTATTGCTTCCCAGTCAACTTTGATTTTTTTTTAAATTCAATGCAATATCAATCGCGTTCTTCTGTTTTAATTCTATTTCTTTTATCGTTTACTCTACTTAATACTGTTTTTTCCTCACACATTCTCTAACATTCAGCAATTCAATGCAGCTTAATGGCTTTATTGACTTGCTTGTCGTTAAATAGTTAAATATATATATAACGTTTAACGTAGATCACGGTCAACTTTGGACTGGGGTGGTAGCACCTGTTAGGGCCCCAGCTACTGGCAAATACTGAATCCCGAAATGAAAATCAAAACATTATGTAACTACAAATTACGTTTTAAGAGTAATAAATAAAAAAAACAGCAATACTTTTTTTTTATACAGTCAACGACGAAATTATTCGTACACCCATTAATTTTGAATATTTTTGTTCATTTCCGTACGATTACAGGTTCTTTGTACGTTATTAAGCACAAAAAAGTAAACTCAATTTTTAGAACATTAAGTTAAAGACAACAAATGTAACAGGCGAATTATGCAAAATAGGAAATGAAAACATTATTCCTACAGTATGAAAAATAAAAATAATATACAATTTTCTCAATATTAATAGCCAATATCTTGATCTCTAATTTTGTTACTTGCTGCAATCGTGTTCTAAAGTTTTTGGTGAGATTTGATCAAGACTTTTCTGGGATTTTCTTCAATTCTTCAATGGTTACACGTTCTAATTCCTGAAGGTATTTTGGAGACTTATTGGATTTATTCGAACTTTCAATTCTTCCCATAAATTTTCAATACGATTCAAGACAGAACTGATTGAAGACAATGGCAGAATTGTAATTTTTTTCTGAAGCCACGCAGACACTGATTTAGACGTATATTTGGGACCATTATCTTGTTGAAAAGTAAATCGCCGACTTAGATGAAGATTTCGGGCTGATAGTTGTAGATTTTCATCCAGAAGTATGATATTATCTGCAGCTTTAACTCAGTAACTGTCCAGTTCCCCTTGTGCTAAAACTATACCAAAATATCATTGAGCCGCCTCCATGATTTAATGTTGCCACTATTTTCTTTTGGACGAAAGCATCACCTTTCTTGCTCCAAATTTTCTGTACATCATTATATCCAAAAAGCTCAGTTTTTTTTCATCACTCCGTAGTACTTATACCGAAAATCAATTTTCTTTTCATGGAAATTTTACGCAAAATTAAACAGAGCAACAATTTGACATGGATTTTGAAGTGGGATTCGTCGTGGTCGGATTCCATACAACTCATTTCTATTTAAACAACGTTGTATTGCGGGAGTATTACGCTGGAAGCCATCGTATGCACACCGTTGGCGATGTCTTTCAAAACAACTCTTAGGTTTATATTAACATCGCAATTCTCCCTGACAATTTAGTTCTCTTCCATGCCCAGGCAAATTCTCGGTCGTGCCAAAGTGGTTAAACTTCTGTATAAGAGACTGTACCATAGATCTGAGGATAGCTAACCAGTTTGAAACAAGCTGTAACTTTTTACCAAGATGTGAAAGTTATTAATTTCGTCGTTGACTATATATATATATATATATATATATATATATATATAAGTATATATCAGTCCATCGCATGACGATGAACAGTTGTATGGTTTGAACTGAGAACCACTGCCAATTCCTCAACTGATAAAGCAGGATTTTCTTCAAGGGCTGCTTCAAGAAGCTTTTCATCAAACTCAACTGGATGTCCGGTTCGATCTTCATCTTCAAGGGTGAAATCTCCACCTCTGACTTTTGCAAACCATCTTCTGCAAGCTCTAAAAGAAATATTTCATGGTATTTTGATATCAATCTGTTAAGAGCATTCTGAAAGACGTGGATGATTCTAATGGTGATTACGAATTTGCTTGGAGTAATCCCTAGTGATGGCAGCGTTCTGCCTCCTTCCATCTTCCCACAGGGCCTCAGACTCTACACGGAGACCTATATCAAGTGCCCTGAGGAGGAGGTTGTGTTCCTCTGGGTCAAGATGGTGGCTGCTGGAAGACAATATGTCAGACATTCATAGGTGTCAAACAATTTCTGTCACCACCACATCCATTTCATCTTACAACCTAACTCCCCAAACAGCAACAGCTTTGATTATTATGTGTGGATTGCAGTTGAGAGAGAGACCAACAAAAATGCTTGTAAAACAAAACATGAACTGACGGCAAGGGTTATAGATGCATTCATTAACTTATTACGTCCAGAAAAGTCGCAGAAGATTCTGATGTCGTCTGGAAAGCCGTGGTCGAATCTAATGTCGATTTTCTTGGATAAATTTACTCTTTAATATTTCAAGATATTTTGTGTAATGTTGTAAATATATCTGTTAAAATGAGATTTGTTTTAAAGCAATTCACCCCAAGAAGACGGGAGTGTCACTAGCACGCAATGGGTTACTGAGGATTGAGAACAAGAGTAAAGAGGCTTGTTTGAGGAAGAGAAACAGAGGGGGACGGGGAACAATCTCACGATGTCATATGTCGATTGACATTACACTTGAATATTGGAAGATTATAGTCGTCGGGGAAGCGAGTAATGGGAAGGGAGTTCCACAGGCAGGAAGTACGAGAGGAGAAGCTGTTTGAGAAGAAGAGACGGTTATATTTAACTGTTGTGACAGTGAAAAGGTGAGAACGATATGAAAGCCTGGTAGCACGTCTAAATTCATGAAGTCCGGGAACTAGAGACAGTATCCTGTCGTAACAGTTGCCGTGAAAATATTTTAGAAGAGACAGAGAGACGCCACGGCACGTATGTGGGATAGCGATTGTAGACTAGATGCCAGATCAGGACCTATCATCTTGCTTATTCGTCTCTGGATTTTGTCAAGGACCTTGAGACGTGCAGCTGGAGCACCAGGCCATACATGTGAACAATATTCCATGCAAGGACGGCTGGTTGCTTTAGAGATTTGAAAGATGAACTCAGATGAGAAAAACTTTCTGGCACAACACAGAAAGCCAGCTTTCGTTGCGGTAGATGATGCTATTGATTCAACGTTTTTATTCCTCCTCATTGTCAGTGGACAGCGTCAGACCAAGCAGGCGTAACGAGGCGTTCTCAAGGAGTTGGGAATCAGTTATTCTGATAGGAGGCAGGAAGTGATTTCTGTGGCGGGTAAAGGAGAGCAGTTTCGGTTTGGAGGCAATAAATATGTCATTTTATTTTTGCCAGATTTAAACGGCAATTTATACATCGCAATCTGTATACCAACCATATATTTTTTGATAGAATCATCAACAATACATTTTATAGCAAAATGACCGACAATACATTTTTTCTGTTGTTGGAAGCATACAATGGCGTTTAATATATATATATATATATATAGTTCAAGGCATAAAATTGTGTTCAAAATATTTAGATTTTGACATTAACATATAGGTTATTGAAAGATTGCGGAATAATCAAGAACCTGTACTGGTAGAAAAAGGCCCGCATACGAATTGAAAATGAGTTCAGCAGATATAAAAAAAAATAAAAAATAGAAAGGGGCGTAGGGCAAGGAGGTTTCTTTTCAGTGCACCTATTCAACTTATACAGCGAGGCAAATCTGAGAGAACTGGAAATGCTACCAAACCTGTTCCAACGGCTTCACTCTGCCTGCTTAATTTCCGTTAACTTAGCAAAATTATCGACAAGTTTTTTCATCAGACATCTTCTCTCTCTCTCTTTCTCTCTCTCTCTCTCTCTCTCTCTCTCTCTCTCTCTCTGTGCAAATAGGAATCGGAGAGCTGAGTTCGAATTCCAGTCGAAGCCATTACATTCACTTATGTGCTAATATCTTTGGGAAAGGTATCAATCCTCTTCTCCCGTCAGGTAAATAGCAGGACAGACTGGGTTCTATAGCCATGGATGGCAACTGGTCTAGGAGATGGAAAACGCTGATATCAAAGCCTGCGAAGGATCGTTTGTGGAGGATGTGGCACGTAGTGAACAATGTCTCTGTATTCGGCCCTTCAAAATGTGTTGATGTTTCTGCACGAAACCATCAGCACAACAATCAAATCTCATGCGCTGTTGTCGGGCTGTCTGTTCATAGGAACTGATCTGCTTGACCCTCATACGTCGAAGTCGACGGGAGCTTCGAATATATATATATATATATATATATATATATATATATATATATATATATATATATATGTGTGTGTGTGTGTGTGTGTGTGTGTGTGTGTGTGTGTGTGTGTGTGTGTGTGTGTGCATGACTAAAAATATATCCGTACAACAACAATATGAAAAAAGGCAAAAAGGAAAATTTATCAGAGTTGATGCGTACAATCCTGAGTATGACGATAAGCGCCATTAAGCAACAAGGTCTCTGATCGGGGGTTTGGAATGCTTGGGAAGTGTGGAACCAGCTTTTAATTTCTGTTGTTTCCATGTCCTTCTATGTCCTGGGTGGTAGTTGGTGTTACGGGCTAAGCTACGGGCAAATAATGAAACTCTAAAACTAAAACAAAACGCTTTGAAAGTATGAAAATAGATTTTAATATAAACAATTACCAACAATAACATTTCATAGAAAGGGCCGAAACGTTGTAAAAAATATGGCGACAAAGATGAGGGCAATAGTCCGAATAATGTAAATAGTGTAGATGATACCTCATCTCAGAAATATAGACAGATACTGAAGGGCCGAAACGTTGTAATAAATATGGCAACAAAGATGAGGGCAATAGTCCGAATAATGTAAATAGTGTAGATGATACCTCATCTCAGAAATATAGACAGAAACTGAAGGGCCGAGACGTTGTAATAAATATGGCAACAAAGATGAGGGCAATAATCCGAATAATGAAAATAGTGTAGATGATACCTCATCTCAGAAATATAGACAGATACTGAAGGGCCGAAACGTTGTAATAAATATGGCAACAAAGATGAGGGCAATAGTCCGAATAATGTAAATAGTGTAGATGATACCTCATCTCAGAAATATCGACAGATACTGAAGGGCCGAAACGTTGTAATAAATATGGCGACAAAGATGAGGGCAATAGTCCGAATAATGTAAATAGTGTAGATGATACCTCATCTCAGAAATATCGACAGATACCGATGGGCCGAAACGTTGTAATAAATATGGCGACAAAGATGAGGGCAATAGTCCGAATAATGTAAATAGTGTAGATGATACCTCATCTCAGAAATATAGACAGAAACTTAATATCAGATTTATTTTGACTTTGAAGTTTATTCGTAAAATTCTCTTCTCGTCGGTTGCTTCAGTTCCTACTGGTAATAACATATTCTGTGTTTAGAAGAAGAATTATCAATATTATCTTTAATAATCAAATTAAATTATTAAATAAGAAGAATGAAATAAATGGTCGATGCCGACAAATTTACTTTGTTACTTTACTAATAGTACAGCATTCCAATAAAATATCAATTAAAAATATTAACTAGAATATTATAACTGAACGAATAATAAAATTAACAATAATTACTATTTAATTAATAATATAACCTAACATAACAACTTCTATATAAACCATAAAAACAAAAGGAATTAAATTTCGAAGAAAAAAACAACCAGAAAAAGAATATGCAACTGAAAATTGAAAGTCATAGACAAAAGCAACATTTCAGGAAAGTGTGCATATCAAAGAACGTTAAATTTGTGTATACAACGTAGTAAAAAAAAGGGTGCTTGAAAAAGAAGCGGAATAAATTGAAAAAACTGAAAATAAACTGGGAATAATTGGTAAAGCTTGTAAGTTTTATCAAGAAACTTCAGTCAGGATAAAATTGATATTTAAAAGTTAAGTAATTTTTTTTTTATATATACAAGGGTCATTTAATAAATGAGGTGAATTTTTCGGTATAAGGGCTTCTAATACAGATAGAAGCTTACTTTTTGTTTTATTTTTCAACAGGGCCTACCAGCACTGTCAAAAACTTTTCCCAACTGCGCACAAGCTTCCGTACTCCCTCACCGTAAAAATCTTTGGACTGATGTTTCAGCCAGTCGCTCACAACACTATGGACTTCATCGTCACTTTTAAACTTCGTGCCTCTCGTGAACGCTTTCAAGGGACCAAACAGGTGAAAGTCTGAAGGGGAAAGATCTGGGCTGTAAGGGGAATGAGGGAGCAGTTCCCAGCCCAGCTCGTTGATGGTCTGCACCGTTTGGGATGCTGTGTCAGGCCTTGCGTTGTCATGATGCAAGATGACTCCTTCTGACTGATGATCTATGCGTTTGTCCCAACAGATAAGCTCAAAGTTGTTGCAAAGTCATCCACAGTTACCCTTCTGTCAGACTGAATGTCATTTACTGATTCGATCACCTCAGAAGACCTCACTTCTGTAGGCCTTCCAGGCCTGTCTTCATCCTCAACACTGCTCTGTCCTTCTTTAAACAATTTAGCCCACTTGTAGACATTTTTTGGCTGAAACATATGGCACCATACACAGTTGACATTCTCCTATTAATTTCAACTGGTTTGCACCCTTCAGCAACCAAAAACTTGATATCTGACCGCTGTTCAATTCTGGAGCATGCTTCTTGGTCGGCCATCATTGTTAATCGCCAAAACTCTCAAAATTTTTTTTTAATCTGCAAAAGAAATTAAATCCATGTGCAAAAGAAATAAAACAAAAAAGAATAAAAAAGAGTAAGCTTCTATCTGTATTAGAAGTCCTTATACCGAAAAATACACCTTATTTATTGAATGACCCTCGTATATAGTTGATTAATATTCTAACAGACTTTACAACTAGCCAACCGTTGTTGTACAGGCTTGCTCAGGAACATTTATGTTTCTTCAATACGTCTAGAGTCAACTTCTTGTTTATACTGCAATTATTATGATCTGAACTTAATTACAGTTTCAGTGA
Source organism: Acanthosepion esculentum (assembly GCA_964036315.1). NCBI lineage: Eukaryota > Metazoa > Mollusca > Cephalopoda > Sepiida > Sepiidae > Acanthosepion > Acanthosepion esculentum. The sequence continues at coordinate 6,128,357 of OZ038505.1, forward strand.
GAGAACTCATCATCTAGCGTGATCAACTGAAATGCTTAGTAAGGTTAAATTCTGGCTTCATGCTAACGCTAACTCCGAAACACAGAGAACCATTTCATCAATCCAATTCCTGATATCTTTATGTGTCAAGCGGTGAGAGCGTGTTACCAGAACGATATTATCATGGATCAATATATATATATATATATATATATATATATATATATATATATATATATATATATATATATATATATATATATATATATACACACACACTAACAATACCAAAATGCACAGCAAAATCTCTGTTCGTGCGACGTGATAATAATGAGATACCATATGAATACTGACTGCTGACAAACAGTGAACATTTAAGGAAAGCCAGATGTTCAAAGTTGGAAAGCTATAATATATATATATATATATATATATATATATATATATATATATATATATATATATATACATAGAAGTTGCAAAAATCAAGCGGTATGCGGCTTTGACAGATTTATAGGTTCAGAGAACGGCGCCAACATTTTCTTCATTCGAAACAGTGACTCATAATCTGGATGGCAGTAAAGATAAGGGAAAGCAATCTGTTTTCCGTTTGGGAAGAAAACAGAAAATGTGTCGGTGATTTTCTTGTCCGGGCTATAATCATACAAGAAAAAAATATTCAATAAGACCAACACCATTCCATAAGACCAACACCAAGCACACACACACACACACACACACACACACACACACACACACACACACACACACACACACACGCAAAGACACATCGTATAGAATAGATAGATAGAGAAAAACGCTGACTGCCATATTAATAATAAAAATCCATCGGTTTCTGTACATAAAATTAGACATATTTTTTTCTATACGGCAAAGCACAAAATGTATATTTGTTTTTCATATTATAAATTTATTTTGCATAGAATACTGTTTATTAAAATCAACATTCACTATCATATTTTATATTTACGTGTTTTAGCCTGGATTTCTCCCACCCTCAATAATAGTCTGGTAGAAATTTCCTAAATATTTAATGAATGATTCTTTTTGCTTAGAGCATTATACAATTAAAATTGTGTATGAAAGCAACAGACCCACATACACACAAACATGTACGCGTACATATATATATATATATATATATATATATATATATATATATATATATATATATATATATATATATACATATATATATATATATATATATATATATACATATACATATATATATATATATATATATATATATATATATATATATATATATATATATATATATATATATATTGAGAGATCGACCGTTAACACAATCCAGATTTCAGGCTTACGGTATCATCAGGTGTTTTGGGGTAAATAATTCCACATTTATATTTTAGAATTGTGTATTTGTTAATGTATCAATTCTCTGCTCTAAAGACGGGATGGCCAAACAATTTTATATTTCTCATATATATATATATATATATATATATATATATATATATATATATATATATATATATATATATATATATATATATATGCAAATAAATAAATATGTATATATATATATATTGATAGATAGATAGATAGATAGATAGATAGATAGATAGATAGATAGATAGATATAGATATTGATATAAATATTTCGATAGAATAATGTATGTCTTTTACGCGTGAAAGATTGAAGAAAAAGTGAAATGAAATCAACAATCAATAAAAAATCTTCTGTCAAAATACAAATCGTTCCAAAATATAATCAGATATTGTTTTTAATTAGATTTAAATATGCCGTCTTCAATTAGTTTTTTTTTAGCGTAATTATCGCAGTTATACTTAATATTACTTATATATTCATTTGTCTAAAATGTCTGGTATTTCACATTCTTTCACATGCATTTTAGTAAGACTTTTTAATAAATTTTCGTCACACTAATTTAACTTAATATCGTTTTAGTAAAGTGTGACTTCATGTCAGAATGGACCATCCCTTGTACATTTTACTCATAAACTTTGAATTGGCAAAATATAATAGTTTTCCTGTTTCTCCATTTAACCTATAGAGGTGAGAAGTATTAACACATTCATCCACTTCCCTGAACGCAACGAACCAGCCTGATGTTCTGTTATTGATGATACCGTTGCACACCCTGTCTTCATTTACCACAACGTAATAAAAATACAATATATATATATATATATATATATATATATATATATATATATATATATATATATATATGTGTGTGTGTGTGTGTGTGTGTGTGTGTGTGTGTGTGTGTGTGTTACATTAAGCTTCACCCGCTACATGGCCGAGCAACTCGAGGTAGCGGGTTACTTAAAGTGGTAGTTCATACAGACAGAAGGGGAAGATAAGTTGGAACTCGAGACTTGAACAGGTTAAGAATATAATGATCGAAGAAACATCCACTTAGCAATCTGTTCCAAAGGATGGTTCTTCTGAGGAAGAACATTTTCGTGTGGAACTTATTTCTCACCTATTGAATACGTTTCTAATGTGGATGGTTGCTACAATTTTAGTGGCATGGCGGGTTCTAATCGTGACTGTTAGGCCTGGCGTAAACCGAGAAATATAGTTGCCCCGATCACTTTTCATGTTAGAGCAGTGAGAGGCTCGCCACATCTCGACTTTTGGAGTGAGGTTGAAGAGTAGAATATATTTTTTTACCCACAAGGAATCTTAGGCTCTTCTGACCTCTGTAAAAACTGGACAGGGAATATCCCGTCCAAATATGACAACAGTACCTCATCTTTGGCTTTATCTGATATTTGTAAAGGTAGAGTATAGCATGGGAAATCAGGTACTTAATGCAGCGTTACAGGAAGCCGACCAAATTACCTGCATCTTTATCGATGTATCGTATATGGATTTCCCTTGAGGTCAGGTGTGAGTTTAAGGCACAATAGTCTTTCAAGGCATGGTGTCTCCTCACGGGGACATCCTTTCATCGTGACTGACGATAGATTGTGGTCAGATCGGCGTTAATGTAATGTAATTTTTATGTTTTTCTAGGCATTGAATGTAACCGGCCTTTTTTTCCAACAACTCTTTGTGTATCCACCTCTCCTCACTTCCTTTCGTCATTCTGATATCTATTTACAAAAGATTGTTCGTTATTTTCCCAGACCATCTTGTATTCAATATGTCTTGCGAGTGTTCAGTTCTGCCACAGAATTGATGGATACTATTTCCACATGCCAGATATTCAGGTCACTATTTATAACTAAATTTAGTATTACAACTGATTTATTATAACAAATGATTTTGCTAAGGTTTGTTTCATACACGATTATTTATATGTCAAATAAACCCTGTGGATTTGAAATTATGACAATGGTATTAGTAATATCTGTCTATATTTTGGAGATGAGACATTGTAATTATTTACATTATTTACATGTTTCTAACTGTTGTCCTCATCATTTTTTTACATATTCAAGACGTTTAGGCCGTTGTACACTCCGGCCTTTTTCAGGTGTTTGATATTTCGAACTGAACCCCTGGCATAGCTAATGGTAATATTAGCTGTTTCTTTACAATGGAATATTTGACATTTATTGAGCGGGAATAGAACACTACATTTGCTTGAAATTTACATAATCATCCTCTTAAAGAATTATCAAAATGAAGTTTCTTCTAATCCAGTAGCTGCTATCGGTGTCTCCAGTATTGATAGGGGTTTCTTTACTAGCCTTTTATTTGAAGTAGTGTGGAATGTCAACATCTTGAATATGTCATTATTTCCTCATCGAGTTACATGTGATATGCATTTTAATTGATGTTGCTGTTATTAGAGGTCTTCAAGAGTTGGTGTGATCTCTGTTATTTGGTACAGTTCTTCGTGATTCTCTAGCGGCAGTCCACAATGTTCAAAGAAGTGTGATCTTTGCTACAACCATCAACCTTCTAACTTTTGATCTTAGAAAGCGGTTTCGTACATCTGAGTATTTAGATATTCTGTTGGAGTTTTGGGGTACCTTGGTGTACTAGTGAGACAGCCGAAATGAGCTGGCTCATTTTATAGTTCACCAATTGAAAAATAACGAATCAGAAGGCTCAAAATATTCAATGAGACCTGTATAAAGGCGGCCATTTTTTTTCGGAATATTCACTGACAGCCTTTGATATCGAAGACTGAAGAATTACGGAACAGCTGCTGGTGGTATTGGCGATATAGTCAGATTCAGTAGAGTGTCTGACTCGTGAGTGTCAATCTTTAACGTTGTTTCATTGAACAGATTACGTACTGCGCTGGATTCTATATTCATAGACTATGGTGAACATGGTCAACATATTCCTCACAGGGTTTGATGCCCTGCATGAATATCTTAATCCGACGAATCCATTTAAGAATATGATGCGAGTTTTCTCCGTTGATGTTTTGATTATGTAGCAATTCTTGATTGAGGGCAAAACAATTCTGGTGTGGACTGTTCTTTGTCCAGTTTCCTTTTTTACTATACTAATTTTGCTATATCTGATCCCTAACCAATAATATTTGAAAAGTTTAATATCCGTCTTTTTCTACAAATGTTTTCTATGATTTATTTTATAGCGCATACACGCGTATGAATCTTGCGTCCCGTGTGCTGTTCATGACATTGTAAATGTAGTCTCATATTAAAGTCTGTATACACTTCTCTAATCTATAGCGCCAGAGATTCGCAAGTCTCGGCATGTACACTAAATACATTTTTATAGTTATAGTTAAAGTTTTATACTTGGTATTTTTTATTTATTTTTTATGTAATAAAACACTTTTGGAACGGACAATCTTCTATATTATTTCGACTGTTTCTTTTTTCACGACTGTTTTACTTTGTTTCCTCTCAGCATTCACGACATTCCAATGTCCTCAGTTCAAAACTTGGTATTCATGCTGACGTCACAATTACCTACATTTGTCTTAATAATAAGTCGAATAGATCCGATAAAGTAAGTCTGGTAAGGTAAAAGGTAAGGTAAAAATGATCCCTATTCAGCTGGATCAAGAAATGGCTTGTGATTTTTAATCATCTTAGAGAACTATTTTTCTCTTAACATCAACCTGGCCAATGCTAAACTCCGGGAGGGCAAATCATTTCCCTCTTATGTTCTCATATTTTCCGGTTATATGACCTGGTGTGGTGATATTGAATAAACTGATAGAACTGCTTCTAGGAAATGTGTTTTTCACTTTCTATCTAGCGTATATCCGTGTATAGAATTTTGCTGCCATACGTGGTTTGGTGCTCATGTAATGTTCTATTTTAATAGCATCTTTTCTCGCAATTATCGCTTGTGGAACTATTTAAATTTATTGGTTGATCGAAGCAGAAGATCTGAAATTGTGAAAACAGATATCACAAAAGAAACAAAAAAATCCTAAGCAGGCCAAAAAGGGGGAATGGGTTGAGGCTGGTTTTCACTACCTACCTAATACCTAGCTAATTGTAAGGAAACACCTAATATTAGCATTAGCTACGCCAGGGGTCACAAGCATTTTAGTAAGACCTTTCAATAAATTTTCGTCAGACTAATTTAACTTAATAGCATTTAGCAAAGTGTGACTTCAGGTCATGAGAGATCATCATTTTTTTCATAAACTTTGAATTTTGTTGCCACACATGGTTTGGTGCTCCTGTAAATTATATCGCAATTCTCGATGAAATCAAACAAATATTTGTAATGTAGTCTGCCCTGGACTAAAACCTCGGTCTTGACCTGGCTCGTTGACTCCAGTCAATTTCTGACCGCCCTAATTTTGCTTCTCTCTGTCTTTTCTATAAATATTTTCATGACAATTGTTTTAATGAGCTTTCTTCCTTTTTACCTCTACCGCAGGAAATCAAGCGCACAACAACCTTGACCTCATGGTCTCGTTGATTGGAGGTTGAACTCGCTAGAATTAACCATAAGTTCTATTTTAATAGTATCTTTTCTCGCACTTATCGCTTGTGGAACTATTTAAATATATTGGTCGATCGAAGCAGAGGATCCGAAATTGTGAAAACAGATGTCACAAAAGAAAAAAAAAAATCGTAAGCAGTCTCAAGAAACCTGTACTTACTGGGTTTTAGAATTTCGTAAATAGTCATTTGAAAAAAAAAAGGTGAAAAGATAATATGTAAAAGATCCGATTGAACACTAAGAAAATATTTGAAGTAGTTTATGTTACAAAAGTAAAGAGAAAGGAGAGCTACAGGATGTTAAGAACATTAACAAGGGATACCATAGTCTAAGGAATATAAACAGGCAGCAAGATTAGCATATTCTAGCAGACGATTTGAGAATAAGAAAATATTCATCAAAGATGACACCACAAATCTTGACAATTTAATTCCTGTGTTGGCTATTTGAAAATAAAGATTGCCGACGTGCTCATAGATGATATTACGTTCAAAATGCTCTCTACTAAACGTTCAGACGAGAGAGGCCAGTTAAGGTAACATTAATTTTCAGAAATTAATCGTCTTCTTTTTCAACGTGAGTTAACATGGCTCCACAACATTTTGACATCTGTGAAGTTTTATAATTCTTTGTAATGTCACCGTATCCCGTTTCTGATACAGATTTAGGAAAGTTCGTTATATATGTTATGCGTTGCTTTCCTCTGTTTCTCAGGCCTTTCAAAATTCTTCAGATGAAAAATTACCATTCCAGGAATGTTGAACCGAAGGCTTCATTCAGTCAAAGAGCGATGGTGTTGCCCTCCCCATGATCTTTCGATTAGAGATTTAGTCTGTTAATTTTATGCAGTTTATTTGTTCTCAAGCCATCGCTTACCTTTCGATTGAAAACTGAATATATTACTTTTTAAACAACGCCAGCATGGAAAGGGAACTGTAAAACATCTAGCAGTGTAGATTAAATAAAGTATTCTATTTGACAACTAAAGAAGGCCTTCATCATCATCATCATCGTCATCTTCATCATCATCATCATCATCATCATCTTCTTCTTCTTCATCATCATCGTCATCATCATCGTCATCATCGCCATCATCATCATCGTCATCATCATCATCGTCATCATCGCCATCATCATCATCGTCATCATCATCGTCATCATCGTCATCATTGTCGTCATCGTCATCATCGTCATCTTCATGATCATCATCGTCATCGTCTTCATCATCGTCATCATCATCAACAACGGCATCATCATCGTCGTCATCGTCGTCATCATCATCGTCAACATCATCATCATCATCTTCATCATCGTGGTCATCATCGTCATCATCGTCATCGTCATCGTCAACATCGTTTATTCGTTGCCCATAGGCTGGGACCCTATCAGGTGCTACGAACCGTGCCATATGCTAAGACATCCTTTTTTTACTTCACACCTGAAGAGAAATTCTTATGATATCATGTTCTTGTGGAAGACACGTCCGGACATATTGCCATGCGCTGTTCGAACCAGTGATAAAACGGTTGTGACATCGAAAACTATGAAGAACTTTCCACATAGAAACAATTGGAACTCTATCAAATGCCTTGACTTAGTGACAAAAAATCATGTTGTTCTTTAATCTTGGAGTTGCTTTGCACAGAAAAAATCGTGTCGATTGTGCCACGAGAGATTTTGGTGGTATCTTTGCAGAAACTGATTTAGAATGGTCCTGGTTAATAAATGACTAGTAATTGAAACTAATGATACACTTCTATAGACACAACAGGTTTTTCACCTTTTTGAAGATCGTTATTTTGAGTGCATTGCGGGTTAGCAATGTTACGCCACCATGTTTGCTCAATTCGGAAAGGATGTTGTCTGGGCTTTGGGGACATCCTTAATCTCATCTGCATCATAGATTTCTTAAATTCTTGAAAAGTAGACATCATATTCATACATAGTTGAGAAGGATGGTTTGGAACGTTTCACAGGAAGTCCTCAGCTGTATTCGAGTTTATATTTAGAAATGTAGTAAAATGTCCCTTCAAGCGTAACAGCAGGTCTTGTGGATCGGTCAGAATGTTTGTATTGTCCGCTGCTAGAAGGGATCTAGTTGATATCCGTACTGGTCCAAAACGTTGTTTCGTTCCAGCATAGAATTTTTTTAGATTACGTGCATATACATAGTCTTGAAATTCGACTTCTTTTTGTTGCCACTAAATGTTCTTCAGTTCTTGTAGTTTTATTTGAGAATCCTATTTTAGCTTCTGGAAATGCATAATTTTGAGAGTGGATTTTCGGCTTCTTTCATGAGTCATACAAGCATTCATTTCTGCCTCAATTTTCTTGTTGATTTCAATATTGTTTCGATCAAAGCAGTACTGATCTTTTGGACTTGCTGACAGTGTTTGCTGTTTCTGGGACTATATCGCGAATGGTTCTCCATTATTCATCAACACATTGGTCGTTGACTGGATTGAAACTAAATTTCTGATATATTTTGGCTTCGAAAGTACTTGTAGTGTTAGGATTCTGTTGTTTTGAGAAAGAAAATTACAAATGTTATATTATTATTATTATAATTTACAGCAGAATAAAGTGTCGCTGATAGAGAAGGAGTTATTGCCTATAAATTTTATATTGCAACATTTCTCAAAGATTTATATACTCGGTGCTTCATTGTTAATTTTAATTTTTATTGAACAAAAATAAATTACTATACTTTGCGAAAATGTATAAGTATTGTCACATCAAAATAAAATGATTTGTTTTTAATAACAAAATATTTAACATATTCAAAATACTCGTTTTCGTGTTCAGTACGACATTGAAATCTATCAGCAACAATTCTACAAAAGATTTAACGCATTTCTACATTAATTTCACAAAAGATCATCAGAAATTTACTTTTTATTATTCGGGAATAGTTTTTGGTTTGAGTTTTAAAGATCTTTCATTACATCCTTTGAGAAAAGGTCTGGTAGTTTTAGGTCTAGGGTTCATGATGGCCACTCAATTGCACAACGTCGAACTATCCATCACCTTAACTCTAAATTAAGATTTAATCATTCCCGAACCATAGTTAATTTTAAGCCTTCATAAATTTGTTTAATTAATTTTTGTTCAATAAAAATTAATAAATTAAAAATGTTGTTATTTTACCGCACCCTGTATTTACTATCATCGTATTTATTCACCGAATTTTACTAAAACAGTTTGGTTTAATATAGTCATCCATTCTGTTGTATTACCGTGAAAGATTTTCAGCTATTGTACCATTCGGCATTATTTAGGTCGTAGTTGGTAATTTTCAAATAATTTTTAACGGAAGCTTTTTATTTAATCTACAGCATTAACCACGCGAATTACAAATTGGAGATGCCAAAATCAAGTAAGTTGAAAACTATAAATATCTAGGAAATGTTTTGAGAGAGGACAGAAAAGGCGATACCGATATTCCAAAAGCATCTTGGAAAAGCGAAATATGCCTTCCAAAAGTTAAGCAAAATAAGAGGGAAAAATGTCGTTATAAATAAAGAAAAGTGTCCTGAACTATTATGTAATATCGGTTCACCTGTATAGCAATGGATGCTGCACAATCTTCTCACATGTGTAGAACAGACTTGAGAAATGCTGAGCATACAATGGACTGAAAATGTGATCAATGACGAAGTTTTAAAGAAAATGAAAGCAAAAAGGACAATTATACTTAGAATCAGAACTAGACACATAAATTTTCTAGGGCCCATAATGAGAAAGAGGGATTGGAAAACTAAACACTCACATGGCATAACGAATGCAAAATGGACAGATAAAAGCAGTGAATAATCTACCTAACAAACATGTTTGTGTAAATGGTTGGCAGAGCAGGAATTGAGAAGGACTGCAAACAGTCACTGCTAAGTGATAAAAAGGACAGAAAATAGATATTTATGCGTTGCCTAGATGCGGCACAAGGCCGATGTTAAGCGGCACAGAGTGAAGATTTAATTCACTATTCAGTCGTAGTTGACCTAGCGATACAAGTCTGCAAGCCATTATACAAATTCGAAGTGTTCATCGACAAGTAGAAGCTGTATCATCCAGTCTGCTTTTTAGCATAAACAGCATGGTTCAGTCGAGGGAATCCTGGTTTGGGTATCACTACATCGGGCAGCAAGTCGTCAGATAAGTTAATTGGAGGTTTTGAGGAGCGTGGGACCATCTCTTAATTTTTGTTGTTCTCAGGTTCTCCCCGAATTGGGGTAGTAGCACTTATTAGAATCCCAAATATGGACAAATAATGAACCAACCAAAACACATCTTGATCTTCAAAAATGTAAATGCAATGACAATGGTTATTTTCTGTCTTCTTAATTACTTTTCTTTCATTGTTCTTGCATAAAAATGTTTTTATTTCCCTCACATTCTTTCACGTTCAGTAAATCCCTTGTGTCTTAGTAGATGTATTGCCTTACTTGGGGTCACTTTATATAAAAAATTGAAATAAGACATTTTTTATTTTTTGTCAGGACTTGATATTCAGAATAAAGTAGTCGGAGTTGGGAATAAATAGTTGATAAGCTATTATCTTTTCTATGATAAAATCGCCATGTAGAGATATTGATCAGTCAATGTCTTTTATTTAGGCATTTAATATTTTTAATGTTTAGTGATAATTTGTTTAACATTCTTTTTTTTTATTAAAGCACATATTAATTTTTCAAAACAAGAGTAATTTCTGGTTTATATTAGAGACAGATTGACGGCTGTATTTTTACTATTACAGGAATCTTTTCATTATTTTAGCTGCATTTGTAATTTTGTCGCCTTGATTCCTTCAAATTTCTGCTACCAACCATTTCAAAAGGTTCTTTGAAAAACTTCAGTTGGAACCTAAATCGATGGGCATATTTTCACCTTTATGCTCCACAAGTTTTATCAACCTCTAATGTTTATCAGACAGAAGAATTTGCTAGACTCTCACTATTCTTTCGCATCAGTTCATACCTTCCTAGCAAGGAGCAGTGTTCAAGGTGGTAAATAATCCTCATTCCTTTCGTGTTACTTTGATATGGAGTAACCTTCCATTCGGATAGCTTCTTTCCCAGACCTGTTACTATGTGTAACCGACTCCCAAGAGGATGTTTCCTAATCCCTACAATCTTGGCATCTTCAATTCGAGTGCAATCGATATCTATCCAACACGTCCGCCTAATATGCATTTCTCACTTCATACTTACTCCTCTCTTACAGCAATCTCACTCAGGTATCCTCTAACTTGAGTGGCTCTTAGGAATTGTATTGGATGAAGCAAGAGTAAAAACTATGTCCACTGGCAACCGATACCTGCTCTACACGTCCTCATAATATGCATTTCTTACTTGTTTTTTCCCCATCCCTTACAAAAATCTCTCTCGGTGACCCTCTACTTTCGGTCGCGGAAGGGCTTTGTAGTCGTTGAATTAACAGTAAAAAAATGTGGCCTATCAACCAATATCTTTTCTACACGTCCTCATAGTATTCACTCCTTACTTCATACTAATTCCTCGCTTACAGTAATCTCACTCAGCAACCTTCTACCTTGAGTAGCTCTTGGGGCTTGCATTGGGTTAACTATAATAAAATTAAAATCTATATTTAACATGCTTTCCCATGCTATTTGGAACAGGAGGTGAAGTTTATCTCTTTTTTTTCTGTTTAATATTGGGTTTCCGGTTCCTTCTAAATTCTCCTCATTCTCTTTCTCTCTGAGTATCCGCTTGCATCTTAGTGGCATTATCGCCTTGCTTCGGTTGAATTGATTAAAAATAGATATTTTTTTTAATTTCTTTTCTTTCATTGTTATTCTTTCGTGGTATCATGTAATATCATATTCTTGTTTACGCTAACCAAACCCTCTCTTCTACCTTAAATTATGGGATCCATTTGATATCTCGAATGAATGTTGTTTTCCTTTTTTTAATCTCTAATACAGCAGGAATCCTTAGATTCTATATTTTTTTCATCCTTTTTAGTTCTCGGTCAAGATATTAACATTCCAGCAGATTCTCTCTCTTTCATTCTACCTGAAAAAATTCAGTGTTTTTTCATGATTTCATGATCCCATTGCATTTCGTATTCACGGAGAACTGTATTTGTTCATTTTCGATTCTGTGTGGATATTTGACGGGTCTGATTATATGCCATATATTATGCTCCTCCATTCTTCCGCGCATTTTGTTCCTGCATTCTAGATGTTCGTCATCAAGTCGTGCGTTTTACGCATGAAGATAACTGAATATGCGACTTACTAACACCCAACCCCGGGAAATGATCAAAATAACAGCAGCGTTCCATAAGATCTATAGTAGACTATTTACTCAATTGCTCTTACCAAGTAATCAACTAATGTAAAATTTCAAGATGAGCATGCACCCCATCATGAAACTCACGTTTAAGTTGCATTCCATTCGCCCTGGCTGCGATTCATTCACTTTATTGCCTTGATTACCAGTACAAGCGTTTGTTCCCAAACAAGCGTTGCTTGAACAAAGACTTTTTTTTATATTTTTATACTTGAAAATAATTGTGTGAAATATATTGTAAAGAGAGACATACTGACGAAAAGATGTTAAGCATAGTTAAACAGTATGTCTTTTCATTTTCCGTTTTTAATTCATGACCGTGTCTAGTGTATTATTATTATTATTATTATTATTATTATTTGTGCGTGAGCGTGCGTGCGTGTGTGTGTGTGTGTGTGTGTGTTATGTTTCCTTCTTTGTATCCTGTAGAACCGGTTCCAAATTCTGGTTCTGACGTCGTCGTCGTCGTCTTCTTCTTCTCTTCTTCTTCTTCTTCTTCTTCTTCTTCTTCTTCTTCTTCTTCTTCTTCTTCTTCTTCTTGCTGCTGCTGCTGTTGTTGTTGTTGTGTTATTGCTGCTGCTTTGCCTCCCGTAGAGCCTGGTTCAAACTATGGTTCTTAGGCCCTTGTCATTTAATTGATAGGACATTTTTTAGTATGTGAGATGTTCCTTGTAGAGTGATCTGGACAACTTGTATATTGATGTTTCTTGGGACACTCTTAGTAAAATTGTCCATTATTATTATTATTATTATTATTATTATTATTATTATTATTATTATTTTCTTCCTTTGATTACTGTTATATAAGAGTTACCTTTCCTAACTAGAGACCTAAGGTCAGAAATGTCTTCATGACATTTTCCACTGATCAGTAATGTAAAAAACAAACACAAAACTAACATAACATACATTTTACATAGATACAGTTCTTCGCATCATGTGAGCTGTACTTGTGAGTAAATTTTTTTTAAATTTCTTTAAGGCATGGACAACCAAGAATCACTTCCATGTGTTTATCGAAACAGTTTCCATCAATCCGAGTGCTCTAACTACAACTGGAGTTATAGATGACTCCATGTGCCACATTTTTGAGATTTCCCCTTCCATAGTCTTGTATTCTCATAGTTTTTTGAAGATCTTCAAAGATACCTTACAGTCGGAAGGCGCTGTCATATCAGTGAGAAGGCAGTATTTATGTGTGGCCTCTGATTACGATGCATAGGCGATTAGCTTTGATTGTTCTGCCTGTGAGTATTATAAAAACCCTTTGCGACACGACCTATCTCGGTAACCGCGTCTGAATGGTGTTCATGCTAATGTTTTACAGTTTCCTTTCCTTAACACTTGCAGATTTTCAAGTGCAGATATTGGCCCACACTATCATGCCAGGTTTTATATTCAGCGGGTGCAATCTGATGCAAGGTGGTCTATTGTTTCTGGATATTCATCACATAAACTGCATTTTGGCTAACATACTTTTTCCCTATGTGTGCTAGGTCATTTCTAGTTAGCAAGCATTAGTGCTGTGCAGCAAGAATACAACATTTGCTTTCAGCGTTTAACACTGCACCACGTATCCACTGATGGATACTGTATTTGTCTACATCATCTTGTTTGGTACGGACACAATATTGACCATGAAGAGGTTCCTAATTGAACTTAGGTCTTGTAGAACTTAGGTTCTTTATCTGGTCCATTTCATTTGCTTTTGTTTTCTTTTAAAGTTTTGTTTTTCTACCGCTGCAAATGTATTGTGCTTACTCGCAATTTTGAATGTGTTGGCATCTTTTGTTACAGAATACTGTTTCTTTCCTGTTCATTGACACTGCTCATCATCTAGTCTTCTGTAGTTTCCAGGTATCTTTGAGGGGCGATTGTTCTATTTTTGTACCTCAGTTCTAGTGAACTAATGCTCTGACTCCTTCGAATCTGGGCACATACAACTGATCAACATCAGCCTTGGGATGATGCATGCGATAGCAAATGAGAAGATGTTTCGTTTTGGCCTCCATTTGCTTAATGTCTGCTATAGTCCATTTAAGCAATTGAAACTGTATTACAATACAAGTACAGCCATTTTAATATTCTGTTTTGTGAATTCAACTCGTTATTCGACACCAATTATTATTATTATTATTATTTTTATTTCCTTTGATATCTGGCGTTTACACATTTCTTTCCAGGTCCCGCCCAGGGACCTAAGGTTAGAAATGACATCATGACACTTTCCACTGCAAAAAAAAAAAATAATTACATAGATAAAGCCCTTCGTAAAGTGTGGGCTGTACTTGTCAGAACAATTTTCTGTATCTCTTTGAGGCATGGACTTCCAGGGATCCCTTCAATCAGCCTACTGGAATCTTTATTATTATTATTATTATTATTATTATTATTATTATTATTATTATTATTATTATTATTTCCTTTGATTTCTGTTATATAATGATTTCATTCGGATCCCAACCAGCGAACTATGGTCATAAATAGCATCATGACATTTTCACTATTTATGTTTTAAAGAAAATAGAAGACAGCCTAAGACCACACTTATTTTATACAAATAAATCCCCTCGTAAGTTGTGACTTGTAATTGTATTTCATTAAGGCATGGCTACCAGGGTCTATTCAGTCAGTCTATTTAAACCAAGGGCTCAAACTACAATTTGAATTGTTTATGCCCTTACGTGTACATTTTTAGATTTCTACTTCAAGATACTTGCATTTTGATAGGTTATTCAAGATCTTCAAAGAAACATTAGAGTCTGCAAGGACTACCATTCCTATAAGAAAACACTTTTTTGATTAGGATGTTTGAGTGATTATATTTGATTGTCCTGCCTGTGTGTATTGTAAAGTCTCATAAAACTATTACATGTCCTATCGCTCTAAGAGCGTCTGGATCGTGATCATACAAGTTTCTTGCAGTTCCTTTTTGTAAAAATTGAAGATTTTCGATTTCACATATTGGTACTCTCTGTCATGCCGAGTTTTATATTCAGAGGTTGCCAATATCGTGCAACTTAATACAAGAGGGTCAATTGTTTCTGACAGGATTATTATTATTATTATTATTATTATTATTATTATTATTATTATTATTATTATTATTTTAGTTATTGTTTTGTAGTTTTTATTTATTTTAATTTAATCTATGGTCAAGTGTGTATTGTAATGGAATGAGGCTAATGATGAATCACACATCCGTGTTAAATTTCTTTTCTCATAAAAATGAGATTACTCAATCATTTCAGACTTCGATTAAGAAATCATTGGAAGCCACAACATGTTGACGTTTTCAAGTGCCTGCGTTATTGAACTGGACACCATCGATTTTACTCTCGCTCTCTCTTTTATATCTTTCTCTTTCTCTCTCTCTCTCTCTCTCTCTCTCTCTCTCTTGTTTTCCCGCTCAACCGCTCTCTCAATTTGGTCGTTATTTTTTTTTTAATATTTTATCTTTATTTTTACATTTTCTCTTTCGCACACTTTCAAATTCTGTCTACTCTTTTCTCCTGGAGATATCTTCTTATCCCCCCACCAAAAAAAAAATGTCCACGATTCTGATTATAACGATTTATTTCATCTGCCTGTATTCTCTTTCATCATTAAATGATTCACCTCTGAAATGATCATCAACACCATTTTTCAACTTCTGCTAAATAATAATAATAATAATAATAATAATGATATCCAACCGACTAAATATCCGACGTGGAATCTTTCAAGGAGACTCTCTGTCTCCCCTTCTGTTTTGTTTGTCCTTAATCCCCCATACGCATGAACTGAACAACAGTAGCTACGGTTACAAAATAAGAAAATATTCAATCACCTACTCTATATGGATGGTCTCAAACTCTTTGCCAAAGACGACAATGAGTTGAAGGGCCTCCTTAATATTGTAAAATACTAAAGTGACGACGGAGGTATGAACTTCGGATTAGATAAATGTGCTAAAGTAACATTCAAGAAAGGTAGAATTTTAGAAGCACCCTTAATAGATTTAGATTTTCTCAGGAAGATTAGAGAATTAGGGCATGATGAAGCTTATAAGTACCTAGGAATTATTGAAGGAGAGGGAATACAACAACCCCAAATGAAGGAGAAGGTAAAAAAGGAGTACTAGAGGCGTGTACGCCTGGTACTAAATACCGAGCTAAACTAAAAAAACAGAATATCAGCCATAAACACCTAGGCTGTTCCTGTGGTGCAATACAGCTTTAATGCACTTAACTGGTCCATAGCTTAAATTAAGCGAATGGACGCCAAAACGAGAAAGCTCCTCACTTGCTACCGGATGCATCATCCCAAAGCTGATATTGATCGCATGTATGTGCCCAGATGCGAAGGAGGCAGAGGACTAGTTCAACTAGAACTATCCTACAAAACTACAACAATTGGTCTCCAAAGATACTTGGAAAATACAGAAGACTGGATGATGGTATGTGTCAAGGAACATGAAAGTAGTAAGTGTCTTTACTCTGTAGTAAAGGAAGCCGACAAATTCAAAATGGAGTCACAAATGGGCGCAGAAATGCAAATGCATCACTGTACACCGGCTGAAGCTGCGAAATACTTTAAAAAGAATGCAAAGACAAATGCGACCAAGCAGATACAGAAACAATGGCAAGATAAACCGCTCCACGGTACCAAACAAGCTTACCGTACCAAACAAGCTGGCGTAGAAAAACACCGCACCCATCAGTGGCTACGTAGTGCAGGGTTGAAAGCTGAAACTGAGGGTTTTATCATTGCTGCACAAGATCAATGCTTGTTAACTAGGAATTACCGAGCACATATACTAAAATACTGTGCTAGCCCAAGATGCAGATTCTGTGATAAATATCCAGAAACCGTTGATCATCTTGTATCAGGTTGCACGATATTGGCACCCACTGAATATAAAACACGGCATGACAGAGTGGGCCAATATCTGCACTGGAAAATTTGAAACTCCTACGAGAAGGAAACTGAAAGAACACCACCCAGACCCGGTTACGGATATTGGACCTGTCACAATACTTTGGGACTACTCACAGAACAATCAAAGTCAACCGCCCAGACATTGTTATTAAAGGCCACAAACAAAATAAGTGCCTCCTTATTGATATGGCAGTCCGTGCAGACTGCAATGTATCTTTGAAGATATTCGAAAAGCTGTCAAAATACAAGGACCTTGAAATAGAAATCTCAAAAATGTGGCACATGGGAACATCAACAATCCCTGTTGTAGTTGGAGCCCTTGGATTGGTTGGAAAAGATTCCAGTGGACTAATTGAAGGTATCCCTGGAAGTCCATGCCTCAAAGAGATACAAAAAATTGTTCTGACAAGTATAGCCCACACTTTACGAAGGGCTTTATCTATGTAATAATTTTTTTTTTTTTGCATTGGAAAGTGTCATGATACCATTTCTAACCTTAGGTCCCTGGGCGGGACACGGAAAGAAATGTGTAAACGCCAGATATCAAAGAAAATAATAGTAATAATAATAATCATAATAATAATAATAATAATAATAATAATAATAATAATAATAATAATAATAATAAATGTACAGACGGTCTCTGATTGAGGGTTTTCGCAAGAATCTACATCTAAATGTCAAGACGTCTTCCTTAACACATATTCAGATTTAAACATGAAACCACTTCAAACAATTCTCCTGTGAATGAGCAGAGATACACATGGCATCCACACATGAGGTACCTGACTAATATATTAAGCTTAGACAAGAAAATTAAAGGCATGATAATGGGCGGATCTTTACTTTAGCTTACCTTAAATCACCAAGACAGAAGAGGCACTGTCAACTGTTCGAATCATTTGAGATAAAAAGTCAAGAAATTAGTATCCTTTGCGGCAAGATCACATTGTCTCTCTTATTAGATTCTTTGAGTCTCTCTTTCAGCCATGTTCACCGGGCAACATTCAATATTTTCGTCCGTTTAAAAACTGTCCACAATTCTTATTATAACGATTTCTTTCATGCGTCATTTTTTTTTGTATTTGGTGGTTAACCTCTGAGAAAGTTAAACAATATTTTAAACTTTCAGGTAAAAAAATAAACAGTGTTTGTTTGCTTCAGTTAGTGCAATTGTACAGCTTTATTTCCAATCAAGAAAAATCAGCTCCTTTATGGTAATTTTCTAAGCATTGCTTAGATGTGGCCTAAAGTCGTAAGTATGGTTCACCCAGCAAATATGTAATACGCATCCACTCTTTATTTCATCAATTAATTCATTCATTTCATGAAAGCGGATAGCATTATAGACATATATTTCTTTCCTCATAATGTCAAAGGAAGATTGCATATTTTACCCGGATTATGTTTTCTTAATAATTTCACCCCAAATAAGACAATAAGACCATACGGACGCAAGGAGTGAAAGAGAAGAAGAAGACGTTTATGGATGTAAAAAGAACATGATTCAGTATAACGGAAGATGGAGATTGACATTGCATTTAACTTTTTTGAAGAATAGAGGTAAACGGGAAACAAGAATCTGGATAAGATTTTAATAGGTGAGAACCAAAAGAGAAGAAACTATTAGAATAGAACTTACTATTGTATCTAGTAAATTCAACATGCTTTTGTAAATGGATGGAATAACAGGAATTGGGAGAGATTGTGAAAAGTCAAACGTAAGTAAAAATCTACAGAGGATAGGAAGTTGTGGAGAGCAATGATTGCTTATTTCCTGAACGGCCATGATGCGTAGTTGGAAAAGTATAAGAAAACAGATTTCCGAATCTGCTGGAGTAGTTTTTACCTAATCTGTTAAAATATATCTGTTTTGTTCATATAAATAACTGTCGATGCAGCTGGTGGCTAAACTAGTACACCCAATATTATAGGTGGTCTGTCGCCCTTACGTAAAATTGATATTTTTTGTGCAGGCCTTGAACGTCTGTCCCAAGGATCATATCAGTTCATAAATTATCCATTAAGGATAAATTGCATTTTTGTAAGTTTCTGTACACAGCGAATGAGTCACTTATGAATATAATGTGCTAAGCTATAAGTAGCTAGACGTATTCACTACTATCTCTACAGAAGGTTAGTCTTTAATGTCAGGACATTTTGGCCTCCAGCTGTATAGACTGCTATTTATATGGTGGTAATTTGCATATAAATACAACAATCTCATTATAAAATCAGGTTATATTTTCGGAAATATTGTGAACATTAAAAATTATATCTATACTCGTCGGAAAGAATTATTGCAAATGATATTTCATTAGTGTTTTGTCCTGCTGGAGATCTGCATCAGTCATCTTGATGGTAGGTAGAAAAGTTTCTCTATATGATTAAAGGGAAGCAGTTTTGTTTGGAAGTGTTGAAATTTTCAAGCCATTTCTTGATAGGAAATCCTTATGCGTGTGTCTGTGACGTCTTTCGAAAAACCGCAGGTTGCGTTTAGCACATTAAGTAACGTGACGCTGCGAAACTCAACCTAATCTAAAAAAAAATAATCTTGGGTCAGACATATTCGATGGCATTTTCTTTCATGGGTTTATACTTAGCTTCATTTGGGTCTTTTTTGTATTTGAATTTTCACTCTATACTTTATTTAGAAAGGAAAAAGCACGCTTATAACTTTATGGCTTTTCTTTACCAGATTAAATTGCTTTAATCTACCCAATTAATTAGCCATTTTATTACCATACTTATAAGCTGTTATATGGTTTGTAGTTTTTCTTTATCCGATTCATTTGTAAATATTTATAAGGTTCACTACAGAAATGTTTATGAGATTAACCTTTACATAAATATTGTACTGAATAAATATAATATTTAGCCTCCAGAATAAAAGTACATTTAAACTCTATGTATAGGAGAAAACGATAAATAATTTTTATATATCAAGGAAAATTTTATAGAAAAAAGATCACAAAGTGGAAAAAGATTTCGTCTGGGGCGATTCGTTCTTTAGGATTTAATCGGACTATAATTATATTTACGTTGTCTGGACTGCACATGCACAAAAAGGAAAGGAAACGCTGATCGTTTTAAATTTCATTTTAAATCTTTTAAGCGGGGGGGTATATGTTTTGAGATTTTAGTTTCAATGTAGTTTCTTTTTCATATTTTTAAGGTGAAATGTTGTAAGAACATGGATGTAAATTGGCTCTTGATGATCTAGATATTAAAGCACTTTCTATGCATTTTCGTCTCAGCGAAGTAGTTTCCCTTTTAATTAAGCCATGATTTTCTAATCAAAATTAAGGTTAAACACATTACGGTAAGCATCTCCCATAATTCGCCATGTATAATACGACTTCATTCATAATGGGCACCCCTAAAACTGTGCTGCATGGCTGGGAAAATGCTTCTACTCATGCATAATACGCAACCCTTGGTTGGTTATCAAACTCTATAAATTGTACCTCACCAATTACTTTACGCCCAGTGTTTCCTACTCTTATTTAAAAATGGTCTTAAACATAAAATTATACACCGTAATTCTGAATTATAATATTCTATATATATATATATATATATATATATATATATATATATATATATATATATATATATATATATATATATAGTGTGTGTGTGTGTGTGTGTGTGTGTGTGTGTGTGCGTGCGTGTGTGTGCGTGTGTGCGTATATAACGTACATACCCATGTATAATACGCCGTCATTCATAATAGGTACACCCAAAGTTATGCGGAAAGTGCGGGAAAAAGCTTCTACTCATGCATAATACGCACACCATGTTGGGTAATCAAACCCTGTAAATTGTACCTCTCCAATTATATTACGGCCAGTGCTTCCTACTCTTATTTCTTTTTAAAATGGTTTTATGCATAAAATTATATTCTAATTTAGTTTTATGATAATTTTGATATTATTTTAAAGCAATTTTTGAATGATTTTTGTATCTGTGCATAA
>OZ038505.1:6154457-6164457 GCA_964036315.1 Acanthosepion esculentum
AACTGTTGGGTTTTTCAAGAGCTACCATATCAAGAACTATGATGCAATTCGAGAAACAGGCCAAAACATCTAGCAACTGTAGCAATTTGGGCTGGACTTGCAAACTTACTGACAAAGACCGACGTGCATTCAAACGCAATGTGGCAAAAAATCATCGGCCAAATGCGGCCAAATTGAGTGCTGAGTTGAATAATCATCTGAATAGTTCAGTTTCTACTAAAACTGTTCGTCGTGAGCTCCATAATGCTGCATATCATGGAAGAGCCGCCGTAAGGAAACCTCTTCTCTCCACTCGCAACATTCAGAAGAGGTTGAAGTGGTGCAGAGATCACAATGCCTGGTCTGCAGACCAATGGAATCAAGTCATATTCTCAGATGAGTCCAGTTTTTCTCTTTTCCCAACTTCAGGGCGAGATTATGTGTGGAGGCAGCCAAAGAAGCTTACAACCCTGACTGCCTTCTTCCAACAGTGAAGCATGGAGCTGGATCAGTGATAGTTTCGGCTGCCATATCATCGAAATGTCTCAGTCCAATAGTTGTCCTGCATGGTAGAATAAACAGCAAAGATTATCTAAACATTTTGGGAGATCATGTTCATCCAATGGCCATGTCTTTATTCCCCGATGGTGACTGCATCTACCAATACTCTAATACATACCGCTTGAGTGCTTTAGAATTGGCATAAAGAGTATGAAAGTGAGCTAGAACTCATAGAGTGGCCTCCCCAATCTCCAGATATCAATATTATTGAACATTGCTGGTCCATTTTGGAGCAACAATTTCGGAACCGCTATCCGCCATCGTCGTGTCGTAAAGAGCTGGAGAATTTGTTAATGGAAGAATGACTGAAAATTCCTTTGCGTTCTGTCGTTGCATCTAACCAATGCCTTAAGGAGACATGTCACAGTGGATAAAGGCGTTGCTTAGACCTTGTGACAGGACTCAAAGTGTGTGAGTTCAATACCCGGTTAAGGCATTTGGGAACATTCAGAGGGAAATTAACAGGAGATAAATGATAACTGATACCCATTAAACATGGCCCGAGGAACTAGAACAGTCTACACTAGTGAGCGAAAAAAAGGGTTCAGTTCGACATTCCAACCACCTGAATAAGGCCGTAGCGTACAGCGGCCGAAACGTTGTAATAAATATAGCGACTAATTTGAGGACAATAATCCGAATAATGTAAATAATGAACCCATCCTTTATTATATAAAATGGCAAAGACATGATATTCACTAAAATTTAGTTTCTTGTATTATATGTTTGACATAGTACATAGCATCCTGACAATGTTTTTAAGAAACTTGACAGATTAAAAAATATTCGTTTCATTGAAACTAGATTTGATTATGCGTTTCGCCATTCTAGGTCGGCGTTTCTCGCAATTAAAGAAAAGAATGAAGAGAAAGAAAGGGCGAAATGCATCTATTGCTTTTGAGTCATTCTGAAAAAGAGATGACGATTTAACTTTAATTCGATCCAAAAAAGAAGCTGGGAAAATATACTAATAACTTTTCTCATGAACTGAGAATTATAACAAAAAAAGATAAAGAATTAATGTTAACGGCTTTTTTTTAAAATTCATTCATTTTCGTTCTTTTTTTTTTCTCAGCACGAGAAACGCCAGATTCGGTAAAAAGAACTATGATTCATTATTGAAGCATACACAGACATTAATTTCTTTCGTTTTTGGATCTGAAACGGCTAGAAAGATGAAACACATCATCAAATCTAGTTTCAATGAATTTTTTTTTCATTTGATGAATTAAATAATATCAAAGATTATTTAAACTCTAACTGTAAAGTGTCCTGCAAGTTTGTTGCAGCCACCTAAGGAGTGATTAATAAATCACATTTGCTGAAAAGTTCTTGCACGCCCACTCATGACAAAGTGCAAAATTAATATTTTATTCTAATTTGAGTGACTTGGAATGGGGCGAAATATCCGGTCGGCACAGACGGTCAGTCAAAACATCCTGTGACCTATGCCGATGTCTGACCCAACTTTCTTATGTGAGAACACCCAAGATGTATGGAGAGGAATGAAATAAACGGATGTTATGTAAGTAATATTCATTACGCATGATTAATGTGTCACTGATGAGACATTCAACATTTAAAGCAGTTCACTCATTCATACATAAAATCATATGTGTTCATCTATATATTGAATTAAATGGATTTAAAAACATTTCACAGTTGCATAGGGTATGAACTTCATACAGTTGCATCCTTTATTTCTCATATACATGTATATGTCAATTCATTTTAAATACATATATGTTAAATAATATACATACGTGCACATACGTGCACATACATTCAAATATATATATATATATATATATATATATATATATATATATATATATATATATATATATATATATATATGAAATATAAACAGACAACTTTAAGGTTCCATATAATAAATTATTTCACCACAGCCCTTTTAAAGACCGCGGATCATCAGACTTTACTTCCAAAGATTGAAACGTTTCAATCTTTGGAAGTAAAATCTGATGATCCGCGGTCCTTTAAAAGGGCTGTGGTGAAATAATTTATTATATGGAACCTTAAAGTGGTCTGTTTTTATTTAAATTATTAGCTCTGATTTACATTTATCCTCCTTGGGTCTACCTATAAGGATTACCTTGTTTTTCGTAAACTATATATATATATATATATATAAGTTACATTAAAAACAATTGGGATTTTTTATACAATTTATTAAGTTTTTTGTATATTGTCTTCTTTTCTAGACATAAATTATATGAAAATTGTCCGAAGTTTTTCAGCTATAATTTTATCCATTATCAAGACTTAATTTTATTTTACTTTTAACTAAATACATCGTTTGTTTTATGTATGTATCTAGAGTTTTAGGAAAGTTGTATTTATAAACACGGTCAGCACATTGTCCATAGCTGATATTATTGAGCGTTGGCTTTTTATTTTATTTCTTTGTACACGTGGTTGATGCTTCTGTATTACATGAAAGAATATCTATATTCATTTAAAAGCTAAATAAAATTAATCCTTGTTAACGGCTAGATTTATAGGCGTATGCGCTTAGAAAACATTCGGACAGTACACGGGGAATTATATATGAAACTCAACCACAATATCTTATCAGTCATTTTCAACGGGAATTTAAAAAAAAATGCAGCCCAAATACACAACACACACACAACACACACACACACACACACACACACATATATATATATATATATATATATATATATATATATATATATATATATATATATATATATATACATATATATATATATCGTCTGTGAGAAAGTTGATCTAGTGTAGCAAGTGGGTTCAAACTGTGGTTTCTCTCACAACGGGTGATACAGGATTGATCTCTGCCTGAGAACATATGTTCTTTACTAAGCTTTACCGAATCTGCTTTAAAGTAATAAACGTGTCGGATCAAAAATAATTCTTTAGAAATCCGTAAAACTCAAATTATATATTTACACTATCTTTATTGTCCGGACTGTTGTCATCATCTTTGTGGTCATATTCACGAGGTTTTGGCCGCTGTACGCTAATGTCTTCCTTAGCTTTTATATGTTGAATATTAGAACCGTTTATTTCGTCTGCTGGAGTAGAATATTCTAATTCCACGTGTCATGCCTTTTCTGGATATCTCATTTTCAGTTATTCCCCTTTAGTATCTCAACTCTCCAATTTTCGTTTACCTCTGCCGTGGATAGGTTTGAACTCACAACTCTTTGAAACAAGTCACTGGATTACTTCAACCTACGCTTTTATCCACTGAGCCATGTGTTCTTGGGCTGAAACTATGACGAGCGAAACATCGAAAAACCATAATTACAAGGAGAGAGAGAGCATGAAATCAGTTATGGCTGAACATGTATAGACGGAAGCGAAATGTCTCCAGAGTTTTTACAATTCAGTAAAATTATTAGAGAAGACAACCAGAGATTCCGATAGATAACCCTTCACCCTAGACGAAGAGGTTGACATTGTCGTTACCTGGAATCATCTATTCCGTAGTTTGATCCACAAAGTAGCAGTTCTAGGAAATAAAATTTCAGAAAGGTACTTCCTTATATAACTAAAAGTAAATGACGGTGATTACACCCTGTATATGTAGCATAGTGCCTCTTAAGTGTAATGTTCTGAGTTGGTGAAACTAAAGGATATAGCTCTACAGAACATTTACTGTAGAAATAGCGATGGCGAAAGTCTTTGTCTCTGGGGAATGAATTGTAAGGTGAAATATAATACGTTACCTATACGGTCTCGTAGAACTTTCTGAAATTTTTCAAGGCTAGAAACAGAGGATGGATCAATTCCAGCCCAGATATTATAAGAATTCACTTGACTTAAAATATTTTGCCCTTCCTTGACTTTAAATGAGTGCCCTTTGCCGTGCTGATGTTGCCACATGCCTTACTTCTTGACTATCTCACACTGCGAATTTTTTCTAATCTCTATACTAAACATTAAATCTGTTACGAAAAAAGAACTAAACAAAATGAAAACAAAACGATCAGCTTTAAAAAAGGACTCGCAACTGGAAAAACCGAATGAAAAAAGAATGTTAACAACAAATAGTTTTTCACACCCAACCCAGTTCTGCGGAATCAGAATCAACGTTGAGTTTAAGCAAGCGAATGAGCCAATTGGTGTAAAGTGCCATGCAGATTTAAATTTTTCCCACTTGTGACGAATGCAGCTATCGATTTTTTTGCATGCTAGTTAAAATTCGTGTCAGTCAGCTGTTGGCTCTCACGCTGGCCAATAGACTCTTCCTGCCTATTCGTAGCAGCCAGCTATATGCTCTCACTCTGGCCAGTAGAGAATGGCCGCAAACTACATGAAAGCTGTCGTAGAAGTATGAAACAATCGCTTATTTCCACAATCGATGGGAGTTGGGAAATGCAAAGTCGGTCTTGGCCTATTTATTAACTTGGAGCATTTGTATGTAAATTTTGGTGCAAACCCGTCGAAAATTGCGGCCGTGCATTCGTTACACACACACACACGCGCGCGCACACACATCCTGCCTTTTATAGATAGAGATTACTTTCCATATAAACTTAGAAAAATAATTAGCGTCGTATTATGTGTGTGTGTGTGCGGGTGAGGCGTCTCTCATAACAGCTGTGTTCGAAATCGATACTTTTTAACGCATCACATAGAGAACATTTGAGATAAACGAAAATTTAATATTTCGATACATCAGTTTTGTTTGGAATATTGTTTAAATATTTCGGTTAGAGGGAGCTCGAGAGCCCAGAAATGCAATCCCTCTATGTCAGTGATTCCATGACGGTTCGGCGCGCTTCATATGTCCGGCGGAAAAGGATAGCAAGTGAGGCGGAATGATTGAATTGGCAAACATAAAATTTTAATAGTGATTTTAGATAATCCAAAAAAGAGTCCTTTAAAAAATAGACCACCCAAAAACTGAATGGGGAGTCCCCTTTTCCGCAACACAAGTGGACGGATATTTGTGGTGGATCCTCCACCCAGTATCCCCATGAGTCATTTAGTGAGTAAGTCAGCGGTCAGTGAGGAATAGACCAGCAGTGATTAAGTCAGTAGTCACTGTATTGGTCAGACAGTGAGTGTAACGGTCATTTTTCCGTGGCCTGAAGATAGTAAGATAGCAGGAGTCCACCTTTCTGAAACCGAATGGAGACATTGCCGATTAAGTGATAAGTCGTATTGTTTTCTACTTCCCAACCAGAAAAAAAGCATTTGTAGTTATTTTTGTTGAATTTGATCACGGCCAGTGAGACAAAGTTTTGAACATGGCGAGCTCGCTATATACGCATGCAGACGAAAGTGGATGTCATCACAACTTGTGAAGCAGAAACGAATGATCACAATTATATGCTTTATTATCGTTATTTATTCTAATTCATATAATGAAATTAAATATTATACTTGTCATCACATTTTTTTTTATAAAATGAAAAATAACGAATTTTTACCATATTTAATGTGTACATGAACATAGCGTAGTGGTTATCAGCTAGAAAAATATTGTCGTGTAAATTGTCCGGGCCTTTTCATTTTAATCCAAATACCCTCTCTTCTCCTCCTCGTAGAGTTTAATAGCAGGGTAGAGTGAGCTATCTAGCTTTGATTTGTAACCGGTCTGGAAGAACTGAAACCCAATCTGACTGGTTAGTAACTCCCCTTGTTAAAAAAGAAAAAAACTACATTAATCGCAGCAGTAAAAGCTAGCATGGTGACGCTATCACACTATACTCCATTGGAAGAGGCCGTTAAACCCACTTTTAAACTAGCCTTGTGTCACATTCTGTAGCGACGTAAGCGCACAAAACACACACTAATAGGCTTAACTTACATTATTATTAATCAGATGAGCTTTACCCTTTGGTATCTAGACATTATGAATGTAAGCGTAGTACTAGATTCGCCGCAAGGCCTTATCTTATTACAGATAGAATGGCAGTTAATGGTAAGTTCTATGCTAAAGCATTTTTTTCTCCAGCACTTCTCATTTATGGAACTCTCTCCTGACTTCTTACTTTCCAGCAAACTTGGATCTTCAAAAATATAAATACAATATACCATCTTCCTAATTCCTATTCTATTCTTCTTCTCTCTCCTTGATAATGTTTTCTTTGCTCATATATTCCTACAAGCAGTACCACCAATCCTATTAATAGCTTTATTGCCTTACTAATGGGATGATTTTCTTATTCAATTTACCACGAGCATTACGGTAATGCCACTAAGACGCAAGGGGCTATTGGAAGTAAAATAGAATGAAAAACACTTTATAGGGAACAGCGAATCTAATCATAAACGTAACACAAGGCACAAACCTATATCGTTTTCATAAAACCGGGGAGGACTGTGAGCTGGGATATGAGAAAACCTCAGTATTCTACGATTAGATATAGTCAAAGACCTGCTTGAAATTCTCTACTCTTCAGTTAGACGCTAAAGAGGAATGTCCTATAAAGATTTATCCTCTTTTTAATTCTTAATTTTGCATTGCCTTCTGGTGTTAAAATAAAAAACATACGGTGAAATTTACTGAGGTTACCATAGTCGGGCTATAAAAATGCGGAATTTTGGGTTGATTAAGACTAACTACACCAGTGAATGATCTTGTAAAACTAGCTTACTAACCATGCCAGTATATTGAGAGATCTTTTGAAAGAGCATAAGTAAAATATATAAAGATATAAATGCTTTTATAAAGAATCACATAAAATTGCGTGCAGCCCTTCCACCACATGTGATCCCCCACGACCAGTAAATGAAATAGCAAACTACATCCACCCTCACAAAAGGAAGAAAAAAACTCCACACAAATTTACAAACACTGACATGCATACATATCATTGCCTATATAGGTTTCTGCATAAAAATCGCTCCCTTTAGTTTAGTAACATGAAACCGGTGTTTTTCAAGGCTCGCTTTTTTCCCCTTTTGTGCGTAGACTTTTATGTCCGGTGTTTATAACAAGCAGAATCGTAAAAGTCGTTGCGTCTTTAAGAAAGCCATAATGTCTACTGACACCGCACAGATTATGAGGCAGCGTTCAACGACAAAGAAAACGGACTAGATTTTTTACGTCTTTCAAGAAATAAGCAAAGAATGCCAACAGGAAACGTATACTGAGGAATCTGACAAGACCTGTAAATGCGCGCCAACATTTTGGCGCCTAGAGATTACGCAATCTATTCTAGGAGTAAAAAGAGATTTTTTTTTAAATAGACGCATGCATGTATTGACACGAACTGCTTTTCAAAACATCTTTTTTTTTTCACTTTCATAAAGAAACGCTTCCAAACGAATGCAAGGGGAACACTAAAGCATATTTTATACGCTAGGTAACTTGGAAGATACGTTTTAAGTAATTCTTTATAGAGGCATGAAAAACTGAATTTCTCACCGCATTCATCAACACAAGCCTAAAAAGCATTTTGCTTATATCGATCTGAGTGCCTTCATTCTGCATTCTTTGACTTTTTAATGTCATGTCCCTTCAGGAAATAGGATATGATCGCCCTCCACGGATTCTGTTTCTTTTATTATCTGTGACCTGAAATTGTATGGACACGCCAGACGAACCAACAATATTTCCAGTGCCATCGGACAAAGTAATAACGGGAGCAAAGTACGAAGCGAAAAATGAGATGGTAACGGCAGTGAATAGACAGGGGAATCATTCAGAGAAACTCGAACATTAGAATCGCAATCGAGAAATATAAGGGGAGTTATTCAGGCCCATCCACCATAAGACCACGCCTGGTCATCGGAATTCTTCGGATAATGAGAAGGATATGCGTATACATTAAAAATGACGTTTGAAGTACTAAAATATATCAGATTAAAACAATACAACATTAATTCTTTAGAAATATACAGTGGGGGAAACAAATATTCGTACATATACAATTTTTAAAAATATTTTTATGTCCAACTAACAAACATAATTTTCATATAATTAACTGTACACAGATGCATAATAACAAAATATGCACATAAAACAAAAAACATAATTGATTTAATAGAAATAAATCACATTTATCAATTTTAACGGGTGAAAAGATTATTCGTACAATGCAAATTTCAGATTTTAAAACTTTTAAATTGCTTTCATACTTCAGATTATTTAAGACGAATATTCTAAAATGTTTCAATAATGTTAGCAAGAGTTCTTTAAACCTACAAAATACAAACAGCACATACTGCAATTGATAATTTTGCAAGAGGTTTTTCATCATAGCAAGAGATAAACAATTGAGAAATTCGCAAAAAGAAGTGAATGTCATGATCTGGAAAGAAGGTAAAAGTTACAGGAAAATCGCAGACAACATGAATATTCACTTTACTACCATTAGTTCATTAATTGCAAGGTATAACGACTCAAATCTGTTGAAAACCAAAGAAGTGGTGCTCAGCGGAAGATTACAAGATCTTCGAGGTAATTAATAGGTCAAGTTAAACAAAATACAATGGTTACTCGTCAAGGGTTGCAGGATGATTTGCTTTCATCAGGAATCTGTGTCAATAAGAAATGTAATTCATAGAAATAATCTAAAATCACCCTCCCCTCGGAAAACTCCAGTGCTATTGAAAGACACAGAAGTGCCAGGTTTAAATTCTTTTGTCAATATAAGGATAAGTAAAATCCTATTGGGAAAGAGAATGATGGACAGACAAAATCAAAATTAGGTTGTTTGGACGTAATTCTAGAAATCATGTATGGACGAATGATGGCGATGCTTTCATATAAAAGAACACAGTTCCAACAATGAAATGTGATGGTAACAGCATCAATGTTTTGGGGAAGTTTTTTTTTTTTTTCTGAAACACGAACCGGCAAAATATCAGTAATAGATCGTAGAGTGAATGCCGCAGGATATCAAAATATATTGGGAGCAAATTTAATAATTTCGGTTGTATATCTTGAACTTCCTCCTGATTGGAACATCCGAAAAGATAGTGATCCTAAGCACAAAGCAAGATCTACGAAGAAATGGCTTGCTGAAAATAATGAAAATATACTGAAATGGCCAAGCCAGTCACAGATTTAAACCCAATCGAGAATCAGTGCCGTTATTTGAAAATTCGTGTTTAATCGAGAGCTCAACAAACATGTCGGATCTGAAGACCATTTGCCAATAAGAATGGAACAAAATATAAACTAAAACTTGCAAATCATTAACTGAGAACTACAAGAAGAGTTTGGTTGCGGTAGAAGTAAATAATGGCAATTCTACAAAGTATTAAATGAAGATTATGTGTTCTTTCTGTATTGCATGAATTCTTTTACTTCCATTAAAATGGATAAATGGGAATTATTTCTATGAAATCAATTTTTTCTGTTTAATCTGGATATTTAGTTATTACGGCTCTGTTTACAGTTAATTATATGAAAATTATGTTTATTCATCAGTTGTAAATAGAATACATTAAAAACTGGCTTCCCCAGATTGTGTGTGTGTATATATGTATA
>OZ038505.1:6171957-6201957 GCA_964036315.1 Acanthosepion esculentum
CAGTTTATGTGTGTGTGGGCTAATGTAATGTTTGGGTGAGAATCCGACGTAATTTTAAATTGTCGAAAATGAATTTGACTGAAAGCGCCAGCATGGAGATAGTCCTATCCCACTAACGCAGGTGTTCCTCAAGGTTCCATCCTAGGCCCTACTCTGTTCCTCATATTCATAAACGACCTTCCTGACGCCATAGATTCCCAAGTCGGCATCTATGCGGACAACACCAAAATTTACTCCTGCCTCAAACACAAATCTAGTGATGCTGACAAAGTTAACCTGGCAGTTCGAATAGAAAAGGACCTCTAATCTGTTGTGAACTGGGGCAAGAAATGGATGGTTAACTTAAACGCCTCTAAAACAAAACCACCACAAGGATCCATCCCTGCATCCCATTAGATTGTCTGAAGACCAACTTCTCGAGAGCTCCTCTCTGCGGCTGCTCGGTGTCACGCTGGCCGCTGATCTGAGATGGAACAAATACATCTAGTCAATTGCATTATCCACCGCAAGGAAAGTTGGCTCCCTGTGCTGAGCCAGGAAATATTTCTCCCCGGAATCGATCCTCCAAATCTATAAATCGACCATTCGCCCTTGCATGGAGTATTGCTGCCATATATGGTCTGCCAAGATTTTCAACTAAAATTTCGAACGTGCTAGAAAGGATGAAAAATGTTAATAAATAATGAAAAAATACATTTTCTTTCCTCTTAATAATAACATAAACATTTATATCTAGTTTGGAGATTTTTTTTTATTAAATTGTTGGATTCACCTAAATAAAATTTAGATTTAAAACGGTACAGATGAAGTAAAGCAAAAACAAAAAAAATCTATTGCGTTTACGGGCTGAGTGTGAATCACGTTTCCGTTTGGCTCAGGTTGTTAAATAGAATCGTTTCGTTTTTTCAGAATTTATTTTAATACATATTATTTATTAATAGTTCTGGTGAAACATTCAAAAATGTATTCCCTTTCATTGTTTACGATATCCTGCCAACGTTGCACTATCTGCCCAATGCCTCGACGATAGGAATCACAAAGTCTTGACACGAAACATTCCTTATGGATTTCGTTAATCGGACTGACTTCCTCATCTTGGTTGCTTTCCTCACAACGTTTCGGCCGTCTGATCCTCCGGCCTTCTTCAGGTGCATCTCGAACTCGGGAACCGTCGGTCTGGAATTTCGAACCCAACCCTTTATTGTTACGGGGGTACCATGTTCTCGTTCCATTAAGGCCATCGCTGCTGCTACTACTGCTTGACGCCATCGTTGCTGCTGCTGTTGCTTCTATTATCGTTGTCACCGCTCTTGTTTGTCGCTGCCACTGCCTTTGCTCAGGATTGAACTCAGAACATCGGGAGAACTTGCAATCACTGTTCCAACGTCCTAGTCGCCTCGGCCATGTGTGAGGAAAGCAACCAAGATGAGGAAGTCAGTCCGATTAACGAAATCCATAGTGAAAACCCCTCATCCCAAAAATATAGACAATTACGAAACATTCGTCATGACACGTTTTAAGCGCCACGTTGTTGTTGAGAGAATCAACCCTCAGATTGTCAGAAAGGTACCGAAAACGGTGATATTCTGAAGGGGCTAAATCAGGAGAATGTGGTGGATGAGGAAGAACTTTCAAACCGAAAATCCCCGAGCAGCCTGTTGCCGAGCAAGAAAACTGGTGACATTTGAGGAACGCTGAGGTTTCTTTCTGTAGGTCAATACGTGTAGGACCCATGCGCGTTCTTTCTGGAACTTCCCCATTGAAAGAAGATAACGAGCGACAGTAACATAAGAGATTACTTTCTTCTGAGCGAATTCCCTAGTTGTTTAGCGAACGTTCTTTGTTAATCATCACGTACAATTCATTCTCATCAAATTGAACAGGGCGGCCAGAATGCGGAGATTCTGTGATTTGAACATCACCTCCTTGAAACGGAGAAAAATTCTGTGCAATTCTATCTGTAATGAAGCTATATCTGCACAAAGAAAAATGTCTCTAGTAGCTTTGCGACCTTGATTAAAAGCAACATGGCGAACTTGCTCATTCTTGTCTACTTGGTATTTCATCTGCAAGGCTTGTCTAATTTGAAATAATACTTCAGTAACCATAGACAACAGTTTCACAGAGTTGCCTAAGAAGCAAAAAAGTTTTACAAAAAATTATTCTTCGAGATAAAATTCTATATTAACATATATATATATATATATATATATATATATATATATATATATATATATATGTGTGTGTGTGTGTGTATGTGTGTGTGTTGTGTGTATTGTGTGTTTGTTGTGTGTGTTTGTGTGTGTTGTGTGTGTATGTTGTGTGTGTGGTGTGTGTGTGGTGTGTTGTGTGTTATGTGCGTGTGTGTTGTGTGTGTTGTGTGTGTTTGTGTGTGTGGTGTGTGTGTGTTGGATGTGTGTCTTTTGTGTATGTGTTGTGTGTGTGTGGTGTGTGTGTGGTGTGTTGTGTGTCATGTGTGTGTGTTGTGTGTATTGTGTGTGTGTTGTTGTGTGCTGTGTGTGCTGTGTGTGTTGTGTGTGTGTTGTGTGTGTGTGTTGTGTGTGTGTGTGTTTTGCTGTGTGTTGTGTGTTGTGCTGTGTGTTGTGCTGTGTGTTGTGTGTGTGTGTGTGTGTGTGTGTGTGTGTGTGTGTGTGTGGTGCAGTCGGTAAATTATCGTCATTTTATATTTTTAATTTCGCACATGACAGTTGCTTTTTTCAAATTCTGTCGACCGCAAAGTATAGCGATTTTCCAAGCGTAGCTTAGATGTGGCACAAGGCCGAAAGTACGGGACACCCAAGGAGGACAACAGAGTATAGTAGAGAGAGTTGGGCAACATATGTGAGAAACGCAGCACCAAGTCGCAATTCACTCAGACGGAAATTTAGAAACGACCTGCTGTATTACATGGCATTCGCACCGGAAGCCCCAAAATTAACAGCTCGGAGTGTTTGGGTGTCAATTTTAGGAGAATGCTGAGGAATCGGAAAGAATTGGATGATACATCCAAGTAACATCATGGTGTTTGGAGTGATCACTAGTGATGACGACTCTATGCCTCAATTCATTTTCCCAAAGGGGCTCAGATTCATCATGGAGTCCTAAGTAAAGTGCTTTGAGGAGGTAGTATTGCCCTGGCTCAAGACGATACCTGCTGGAAGACCCTATGACTGGCATTAAGACTCTGAACCATGCTACGCAAGCAGGAGAACCCAGTCATGATTGTCGGACAATTTCTGCAACTCCTCACCCCTTACTTATGTCCACATAACTACCCAGACTAAAATGCACTTGTGTGGGGCGAAGTTTAGCGAGGAGAAAAAAACTCTTTTAACACCAAAGATGAAATGAAGGTAAGGATTATGGCAGCATTACTAATTAAAAAAAGAGAGCGCCCAAAAGAGATGCAAGAGTTTGCGAAGTCGTCTGGAACCCATGGTTGTAGTCAATGTCGAGTTTATTGAAAACATTTACTCTTTAGCATTTCAAGATATATTTGTTAATTTGGGGAAATATATTTCTTAACATGAGACATGAGTGTTATTTTCAGTTTTTACATAATTTAGAGAAGAATTTGTCCATCGCAACCTGTATATATATATATATATATATATATATATATATATATATATATATATATATAGATAGATAGATAGATTGATAGATAGATAGATAGATTGATAGATATATATATATATATATATATATATATATATATATATATATATAGATATACATACATATATATATATATATATATATATATATACATACATATATATATACATATATATATATATACATATATATTTACATATACATATATATATATACATATATATATATATACATAAATATATATATATATATATACATATATATACATATATATATATATATATATATATATATATATATATATATATATATATATATATATATATATATATATATATATATATACATACAAATATATTAGACCACGCATAAACCATTTCATGATACAAAATGAGGAAGTAACAATACTATTGAGTATATTATTAATGACACATTTGTATGTAAAAACGGAAAAGTAGGTTTATTGTTCCTGAGAAGTCCAATACTTAACACATTCCGTGGTTATTTTGAGTAGTAGTTTAAAACCGGTGTGGTCGTTTTCAAAATAATAAGCATATATTTTATTAATTAGTAATTACTAACAATTTTTGTCCGGTTCGAAAACGAATGAAAAGCACTAAAAATGATTTAATGCCAGTATAATGAGCCATAAAGTAATGAAAATAAGTAAATATCAATACATATATTTTACATTTTTCATTAAGAGAGACATTTATCCCCTAAAATATAGTTTGAATACTAAATTAATAATGAATAGTAAAGAGGGTTAAAAAAGTGTTTTTTTGTCCCATCGGTTTTATCTTAAAATAAATTAAGAAATAATTCCAAAATAGTTTAGTTAATTGTATCATTACATGTATTTTTATGCATATTTAAATTTACTTAACATTATTTATATAATGTATTATAAATGTTTATTATTGTTGACACACATAAGAGTTGGAATGTAATATGCAAGTGTTTGCTAATATACGTGAATTGATATAAGAATGTCCAGAGAAAACAAAAACATGATTTCCTATTAAAAACAGAAAGAACGCTCCTGGCTGAACCGCTTGCCAAAGGTTATTTACTTTAGGTTATTTCACTCGGCAGGGGTTCAAGGTACAATATGATCCTAAAGTGTGTTATCGTATAATTTATTATGTTTAAGGGTATCATGTATCGTTTCGGCTGGAACTCGGGACACGCATACATACATAGAAGTTTAATATTTTAGTATTATGTATATGTTTTCACAAAGCACTCAGAGAAGCAAATAAAAAAAAGTCAATGTGAAATGTAAAATACAGAGCATTAAATAAAGCAAAATCCCTGCGTAATTGACGGCTTCATAAAATTTCGAAATCTTCAAGGAGTAGAGTGCAAATGTACGCGCAAGCACAAATACACGCGGGTACGTTAAGCGTAATATTAGACGTGTCCTTATAGGGAGACATTGACCGAGCAGTTAGTTCTGCTGTCGTTTTAATTATATAAAATGTTTGGCTTAAAACAATTTTACAGGAAAGTTTGTTTGTCAAATCTCTATAACAGGGCATATAAATTGAACAACATATCTAATTAAACGAAGTCTTATTAAATCCCAGTTAATCTGTTAGTGTCGAAATTAGAAATTTAACGATTAACTTTGACTGCTGTTGAAAAATTGATTCAGAATTTATCCATTTCGATCTTGCAGTCAGACGAAATGCCCGCTCGGTGGTAAGTGAAGGGTTGAAGGTATTAGCCTTAAAGGGAAGAGATTATGTAAAATTAACCTGGATATAGATATTTCGGCATTAAATTGGGGTTATATGAAGAATGAAGAGTTAAATTAAAACTAAAAGAGGACCGAAAAGCGCGTTGTATATTAAAAAATAGTAATGATATATATATATTTATATATATATATATATATGTAAAAGTTAGATTCGTACTTAAAAAAACAAATTTACTTAAAAATGATATATATTAAATAGATTAGCAATAAATCATATTTAGATATATTATATTAAAATTAATTAAGAATATAATTTAAATTATCTATTTTTAACTTTAAAGATAAGTTAGATTATGTTATATTGAAAAAAAAGCATGCCAAGTTATTTAAAAAATATTAAATATATATAAATAAAAGGTGTAACAGATAATAGGTGTAATTGAAAGGAAAACAGAGTTCTTAGAACAGTGGAAATTTACAAAATATAATTAATATGGTAGAGAAATGGAAATATAGAAATTAGAAAGAGTTATACATCCAAAATTTGAGTTTAGAGAATTAAAAATTAATAAAGTAAAATCTATATTATAAAAGATTAAATCTAATTCTATGTCGAAATTTTAAAACTAATTCATTCCTCAATCTTCAAGCACAATTTGAGGGAGTTTTTAGTTTAAAATTTGTGTTGCAATCGATTTTTGTGGAAATCGATTTTTCGTTTTTCGCGGTCTTTCGTAAAAGGCAGTGGAGTAGAAATAAAAATGAGGTATCGTTGAGCTAGTTATGATGCAAGTAAACTACATACCGTGTTTGAACAAAATAGGAAGAAACATTTGAATTAATCGAGGTTGATCGGCTTTATCGATTACTGATTTTTAAAAGAAATATCGATTTTTTACGATAAGAACCTATCTCTTACATTGTACAATGTATTTGCCAAGTTTGGTCAAAATCGTTTGGATGGATCTCGAGTGAAAAGGTATCACACAAACACACAGACATACAAACATCCTCTATTTTATATATATATATATATATATATATATATATATATATATATATATATATATATATATATATATATATATATATATATATACTGGATAATTGTTATTGATCTTGACAAACATGCTTTCCAGTTAAATTGTTTTAGGCCAAACATTTTATAAATTTAAAACGACAGCAACACTAACTGCTCGGTCAATATCTTCCTATAAGGACACGTCTAATATTACCATTACCATATATTTGTACCCGTGTGTATTTGCGCTTATGCGTTCGTATGCACTTTGCTGCTTGAAGATTGCGAAATTTTATGAAGCCCTCAATTGTATTAATTTGCTTTATTTAATTCTCTATTTTACATTTCACATTGATCCTATTTTTATTTGTTTTATTACGTGCTTTCTGAAAACATATATATATATATATATATATATATATATATATATATATATATATATATATATATATTTCATTAAAAACGACTGACAAGGTGCTTTTATTTAGTTTTTTATATAATTTCTCGTGCGATCTAATAAAGTTTTTCTTTTCAGAGGATAAATTATATAAAAATTGTCCGAATGTTCTTTTCCGAGCGCTTTCGGCTATACTTTTAGCCATTATCAAGGATTGTATTTCAACTGTTAGAATTAGAAATAGTTTGTGTGTGTTTTATAAAGTGATTCATTTTTTTGTTTCAAAACACGGTCAAGATATTAACACGCAGATTAACCCTACACCTTTCTGACAATAGCTCAATTAGATCTCATTTAAATATTCATGGAGACCTACCGGACACTATTCGGAATATACTTGTCGACAACACTAATATAATAGCATCATCCACTTGCAAAAAAAGGCTAAAAATAATGGAAGCCTTACTTATAAAATTAAACAAACCAACCCTTAATAATATTAACTTTGAACATGGACATAATATCTTGACAGTGTTTTGAAACAAAAAAATGAATCACTTTATAAAACACACACAAACTATTCCTAATTCTAACAGTTGAAATACAATCCTTGATAATGGCTAAAAGTATAGCCGAAAACGCTCGGAAAAGAACATTCGGACAATTTTTATATAATTTATCCTCTGAAAAGAAAAACTTTATTAGATCGCACGAGAAATTATATAAAAAACTAAATAAAAGCACCTTGTCAGTCGTTTTTAATGAAATGTGCTTGAAAGAAGGATTGCTGCCTAAATACACAAATATATATATATATATATATATATATATATATATATATATATATATATATATATATATATATATATATATATATAATAAAACTCTAAACTTGTATATATCCATGCGTGTTCGCGGCTTATAGCAGAAACGATGCATGATACCATTAAACATAATAAATACGACAACACTCTTTAGGATCATACTGTACGTTGAACTCCTGCCAAGTGCAGTGCCAAAAGAAAAGAAAATTTGACAAGCGGTTCAGCTAGGGGCGTTTTTCTGATTTTAATAGAAAATTCAGTAATTATTTTCCATGAGCATTCTTATATGAATTTATGTATATTAGCAAACACTTGCATATTGCAACTATTATGTGTGTCAACAATAATAAACATTCATAATACAAATTAAATTTGATTAAGTGAATTTAAATATGAATAAAAAACGTATAATTATACAATTAACGCCACTATACTTGAATCTCTCTTACAATAAAGCCGATGGAACAATAAACCCTCTTTAACCCTCTTTACTATTCATTATTAATTTAGTATTCAAACTATATTTTATGGAATAAATGTCTCTCTTAATGTAAAATGCAAAATATATCTATTGATATGGGAAAATTCTTAATTTTCATACTTTAAGTCAGATTATACTGGCAGTAAATCATTTTAGTGCATTTCATTCGTTTTCGGACCGGACAAAAATGTCTTATTATTAATTACTGATTAATAAAATGCATGCTTATTATTTTGAAAAACAAAAGACTATAAATGGTTTCTGCTATTACTCCAAATTTCCACGGAATGTGTCAAGTATGGACCACTTTTCTGTGTTTAAATCCAAAGTAAAATGCATTATTAATGATTCAATTTAAATATTGTTACCGCATCATTTTGTATCATGAACTGGTTTATGTGTGGTCTAGCGTATGTATACATATATATATATATATATATATATATATGTATATATATATATATATATATATATATATATATATATATATATATATATATATATATATATATATTGTGAAATGGGCAAAGTCCGATAATTATGTTGAAGACATTGTTATGTTTATACATTCTTTTTATAGATAAAAATATTTAAGTAAATGTTCTGTTTATAATAAACAGTATTAAACGACACTTACCGGCCTGCATGTCCGAGAAATTTCATATTCGGAGAACGAATATTTTCTATATTTTCTTAATATACATATATATATATATATATATATAGCACAGGTAATAGATCCGTTCGTATATAATCAGTGTGGATCCTCGTAATATTAAAACCGATCCACAGATAACTCGATGTATTTATTATAATAGAGCATATATACTTTTTACAGAAAAAAAATTACCTCAACATAGAAGATAGAATTTCAAGCCGTTCTGTACACATCTATCATCAGCCACTCTGTCAGCTGAGGATAGCCGCGTGCAGAACGCCTTGAAATTGACTATACCATGTTAAGTTAATTTTTGTTTTTTTTACTGTAAAACACACACACACACTTAGAAAAACACACACACACACATATATATATACATATATATATGTACACACATATATATATATACACACATATATATATATATATATATATATATATATATATATATATATATATATATATATAGGGTGCCATGGATAAATTGTTTAAATTACGTGAGAAATGAAAATAACACTCATGTCTCAAGTTAAGAAATATATATCTTGAAATGCGAAAGATTAATTTTTTTCAATAAAATTGCCATTGACGAAAACAACAGCCTCCAGACGACTTCAGAAACTAAGCATCTCTTTAATATCATAACGTCAATAACCTTTTAAATTTTATGAAACCTCTTCCCTTTACGGCTAATACCTTCAACCCACCCCTTACCACCGACTGGGGCATTTCATCTGACTGCAAGATCGAAATGGATATATTCTGTTTTAATTTTTCGACTACTGTCAAAGTTAAATTTTTAATTTCTAATTCCTACACGAACAGTCTGTACACCAGGGTTGAATAAAACAAACGTAATTCTCGTTGGGTTAAATAGATCTCTACACCCCTATATCAGATAAATTTGGATTTTGTTCTAATATTAATATATATATATATATATATATATATATATATATATATATATATATATATATATATATATATATATATATATATATATGCTTCCTTCCTCATCTTTTGTTTTAATTTTGCCCTTTTCAATTTTACGATCAACGAAGGAACGTCGGGTCTGTAAGCCTGGATTCATTTGGCTTGCTATATTCAGTTACGCGCAATTACCCTTGGGAAATATATCAATCCACATCTTCTCTCCATAACTATGGGTTAATTAGTGGAAATGGTATGTGGAAATAATTATTAGCCGTAAATTATTCGTACATTCCAAATTATGTTCTGGCTTTAAATAACCTTAAAAAGGGTTGATAAGGCGTAAAAATAAATTAATAAACTATTTCTACTGAATGTAAAATTTAATTTTAAATTTTAGTTCAGAATAAGGGATCTTGAAATTATGATCAGGGATTTCCCTTTGGCCAAACATTGGGGCTGAAGTTGATTGACGTTTTCCTCTAATTTCTATGTAACTTAAAACCAGCGCAGCATTCCTTCCAAATCCAGTCTGCATAGCAATTTCACCAGTAGTGAGTTGTTAATATTTGATTGCTGTTATAAGAGTCAGAGAATAGCGCATATTTTGATTCTTTTCTTTTAATTTACCCCAAATGATGTAAAGTTACTCATCGCAAATATTAATTCACACCAAGAAATTACAAATCAAAATGCCCGTTTGTTTTTTTATTAAATTTTGGCTCTATTTTGAAGTTATAAATTTTAAATCAAAATTAGTTTAGCTTGCTTAACAAAAAAAAAATGAATTACCAAAAATTAGGAATTTATTCACATATCGTAAGAGTGGATGATATTCTAGGTACTTACAAGGATATTTACAATTTCAAAAAATAACTGTTTTTTGGCTTGTATATCAGCGTGAGCGAGAAGGTAGACCCTACACATAGATATAGCGCACCCGATCACCCACATTTGGGGCTATTGCAAAAGTCAACCCAACCGTTGTGCCATGGAAGGATATTACTCTCGGAGAATTCGGTGTGAATTTTAGTAAATATAAACTCTTTTTATCTTGGGATGAATTAACAGAAAAGATATTTTTCTTTTTTGCTTATAAAGTTAAGTCGAGTGCTACGTCTATTGCAGACATCTCTGAATTGAAAATTGAAGTTTCTTTTAAAAGTTGTTTCATTTGTGCTTTCTTGTAATACTCGGATGCACACCTGATTCATGTTTGTATTTTGATCCATCCGTAAACATGAAAGTGTGTCTGGAATAATTGATTTTGATATTTTCTTTTTCCTCTCGCAATATAAGTTGATGTGTTTTAGTTTTATGACATTTGCAGAGTTTTAGATTTATTTCAGGTCCAATGGTCCAACGTGGTAGATTTGGCATGATTTTTATTTCAGATATTTTTATGGTCCAAAGTGGTAGATTTGGCATGATTTTTATTTCAGATATTTTTATGGTCCAAGGTGGTAGATTTGGCATGATTTTTATTTCTGATATTTTTATGGTCCAAGGTGGTAGATTTGGCATGATTTTTATTTCAGATATTTTTATGGTCCAAGGTGGTAGATTTGGCATGATTTTTATTTCAGATATTTTTATGGTCCAAGATGGTAGATTTGGCATAATTTTTATTTCAGATATTTTTATGGCATGTTTTTATTATGGATTATAGATAGACATATTTTTGTTCTTGAATTACAGGTTCCATTCGGAATCATTTGTCGGGGGAAAGAGATTTATAATGGTATTTCCATGTAAGTGAATATAACAATTCCTCAATCACAACCGATTTCTATTACAGTACCGTTTCTTAATAAGGCGATCTACTAATATTGCTTTAAATATTTTCTCTGTAACATTTGGTTCATTTTTTAATGAAGGTAACATTTGTTTTACGTCAAAAATGTGGCCTGATTTTTTTCTATGAGTTACTTGGGAAGCAATTGTCTGATATTCGATTTCAAATAATTACGCGATTTTGGGGAAGGAAAGCTTAAACATCGTTCTGGGGTTTTTTCTTACAAATCACACCGTGACAAGCCTATCGCTAACCTTGCACGATTTCATTGATAAATATTCAAATTAGATACATTCTTTAGATTCAGTAGTTCAGACCATTTCATCTAGAACACATCGAGTTACATCTACGGTGTCGAATCACTTTCCCGTGTATTTTAAATGTAAAGACAATTTTGAAACTCAGAAAGATTGAATTTTTTCGCTTTTTAAAAAATAAAAACTGATACGTTTAGTTTATATTCCAACCTGGATTCAAATGTAACCTAATTTCGTCAAATCAAAGGTTTATTATTATCTTTTTAAATTGTTTTCATTCATAATACAACATTCACTCATTCCCAGCATAACACTATAACACAAGTAGCCTTCGAGCCTTGCGCTGGATAGATGTCTTTATAATTCAGTACTGCGTGGATTAGTTTCAGGTCTTGGGCAATTATTGTTTCTTCATTTAATAGGTTTCAACACATTATAACATAGAGTGAATGGTCTTTCTTCATGGATACAGGAAAATTATACACTAACACACACTCTCTCTCTTTCTCTCTCTCTCTATCTCTATCTCGGTCTCTCACTCACACGCACAAACACACACAAACACTCATATATATATATATATATATATATATATATATATATATATATATATATATATATATGGGTGAAAGTGTTTGTGTGTGCGTGCGTTGAGGACAATATATATTATCCTGAAATAATTGTTTTTGTTGAGCTCGCGGGGTGGAATTCTGAGTTTATAATCAGTGACTATTACTGCTACTAATGCAAGACTCTTCAGTAAAACGAATTGAGTTCAATCAGTCACTGTGTGATTATCTAAAGGTAATACGCTTAAATTGACATTCATGATCATTCATTGAACATTTAATGGCCTATTACATAATATATATATATATATGTGTGCGTGTGTGTGTGTGTGTTTGTGTGTGTGTGTGTGTGTGTGTATTTCATTTGTTGAACATGCATCAAAATAACTTTTTTAATACTGTTCTTGTCTACAACGGTTTTTTATGTCCCTATATTATTTTAAATCTACATTCAAGTATTCCTAAGAAATATATATATATATGTCTGTGTGCGTGTGAGTGTGTGTAAATTGGTGGTCAAAGTATGATAAATTAAAAGGAAAAGCAATAAAACATTTTTCAATCCAAAATATTTCCCTTTTATCTTCTCGAAATAAGGTTTAATAAAATTGAAACATCTTAGAGTGAGTAACGTTTCTTATCTTTTTCTTTATCTTATCATATATATATATATATATATATATATATATATATATAGAGAGAGAGAGAGAGAGAGAGAGAAAGAGAGATAGATAGATAGATAGATATACAGACATATAGAGAATAAATATAAGATGAAATTTATCTTCAAATAATTTATGGATATTTTGTGCTTTTTCCAGATGAGAACTGAAGTATTTATTTGAACAATTCTTTTCTTTTACAAATAAATGATATAAAGTTTTATCAAATATGATTTACTTCAACTTCGATGTCAGAACACATGTTATTTTACGGTGAGCCCCAAACAAATTGGTACAGTCAGAATTCTACATCTTACATAAAATGAGGTGGATACAGAAGATTTTCTGTGATGAATATAACAGATTTCTGATATCTCGACTTTTACTGAAGTTATTTCAATTTAAAAAATGAGTTAACTTTTTTTCTGAAACGGTATATGTGATTATTTTTCTGCTGTACGTGAGAAGCGGCGTTCGAAAGTAGAAATTTGATCCAAAGAAAACTCTCCCAACCGAAATGGATTGTATTCGTCTTCTAAGCTTGACTGTTGCAATAGCTAGAAAAAACAAAACACCTGTGGAAATAAAAATGTCAGAAGATACTTGTTTTGGATTATATGGGAAAAGTATTGCAATTGCGTGGTTTCTAGATGTTAACAGAGTCGCTAAGCGATTTTCAAATTCTCCGTTTTCGATAGAAATATCTTGGAACCTCACAGATCAACGGCTGCAAACTTGGAGCGAATGCATTCTTTGAGTTGAAAAGGAAATCATTTTTTGGGAAAATAATATCAAACGAAAGTAAAAAGGATTACGTTTTGAAGTCAGTATAAGACGCTCAACGTGACATTTATGCACCCAATATATGTTCGGTTAAAAAGCGTGCGAGCTAGCTATGGAAAGTGTCAGAGACATATATATATATATATATATATATATATATATATATATATATGTGTGTGTGT
This sequence comes from Acanthosepion esculentum, assembly GCA_964036315.1. Classification (NCBI taxonomy): domain Eukaryota; kingdom Metazoa; phylum Mollusca; class Cephalopoda; order Sepiida; family Sepiidae; genus Acanthosepion; species Acanthosepion esculentum. Next base: position 6,185,840 of record OZ038505.1, read on the forward strand.
GTGTGTGTGTGTGTGTGTGTGTGTGTGTGTGTGTGTGTGTGTGTGTGGATAAAGAGAGTGGAGAATGAGATGAAGCGGTGATGGGGACAAAATATGTGAGAGCGTAAAAACTCATTAAATTGTGAACAGAAGTAGTAGATATGAATGAAGTATAGATATAAAACGTATAGATAGGTATATTGAGGTTAACTCCATGAAACAGAAATAGGTAAATACACACACACGCGCCGCGCGGTAGCACACATATATACACGATCGTACACACAATTATATATGAAACTGTGTGCCTTTGTTCGTGTGTGCATATATATATATATATATATATATATATATATATATATATATATATATATATATATATATATATATGTATGTGTTGTGGTAGGGTCCACTTAATCTGCATAGGTGACTACCAACTATATAAATAGTGGTTGGTACCGGAAGACGAGGGAAGGAATCACGAGATCCAACTAGAGACTCTGATCGACTGCGACTAGTCAACACATTCTCCAGGAACGTCTTCCCAGAAATATACAGAAATACTATATGTACTTATTGTGTACACTTTCTTGTTATAATACATTCTTGTTCTAAGTACATTTTGTGTTGCATTATTATTCCATGCATTAGGCGAGATTCAACAATGAGTCAAGACTCAACAGTATGTATGTATGTTTGCACGCGTGTGCGTGTGGAAATATATAGAAAAAACCGAAACTGTTGGTGGAACCAACTTCCCAAAACATAAAACTCTTATTCAGATATAGTTTCGAAATTAAACGCCAATACTGAAAAAAGGAAAAAACCTAAAGACAAACATCTACCTACTCAATAAAATAAACTGCTCAAAGTGTGGATTACCAAGAACAAAAATCGATTAACAACGTCAAATCATTTGAAAGGATAGTTCATGCAATAAGCGTTCAAAACGTCTGAAGTTCGCCTGAGAATGAAACTTGGGTCACGGGCTATACTTTACACACACACACACACACACACACACACACACACACACACACACACACACACACACACATATATATATATATATATATATATATATATATATATATATATATATAAAAAATGACCGAACACTAATATTTCATGGTTATAATTTATTTCGTTGTGTTCGTATTAACGATCTAACTCCTCAGACATACAAATTAAAAAGAGAACTGAACATATATGTTTCCTGGTTTAAATAACAAAATTTCTATGACAGTGTTTATGTGGGAGTATATAAATATATTCCTCTGTATATATGGTTATATGTATGTGTGTACATGTGCACACATTCACACATACATCTCTCTCTCTCTCTCTCTCTCTCTCTCTCTCTCTCTATATATATATATATATATATATATATACATATATATATATATATATATATATATATATATATATATATATATATATATATATATATATATATATATATAAAGGTGTACGAGCAAATAGACAGTAATGTTTTAACTGGATTAAATGCTTTTATATATTTATGTTAAATTTGTAATCTCTAAGGGAAAATGACATGCTTATTCATAATGTTATCTTTTACACATTTCTCTTTTAAAGGCCCTGTTATTTCTTGTCTTATTTCACTTTTTTACCATTTTTCTTTTCGTTCTAGCCATTTTTACTTGTCTCTCTATTTCTCTCTCTCTCTCTTTCTCTCTCTCTCTCTCACTTTCTCTCGTCTTCTTCTTTCATGTGTAAATATGTTTAGTAAATGTTTTATATATATATAAAAAAAGAATAAACCAATTGAGTTTCTTATTTTTAGGTTTTCAGATAAGACGTTTAGCAATCTTGACACCATTTGTCTTGAGAATCACTTTTCTTTTACTCAGCTTGAAAGATTAAAATAATTTTTCCAGCCCAAATACGTCTTTCTAACTAAGAAATTGTGAGAGGCAAAAGAACATTCAAGACTTCAGTAATGGTACCAACATTGATACTCTGGCTTTCATCTTCAAAGTTCATCAAGAGAACGGTTTTCAAGAAGAGGGAACAGTAGAGAGGAAATCTGGATTAGGAGGTCACAACAGCAAGAGGGAACTTCCTTTCAACTTAGAGCTAAATACATTCTTATTATTCAAAGTAGAGTCTAATAGTGTTCTAAAAACCGCGAAGGGTTCAAAGTTTTAATCTATCGATTGGTTAATTTTGGTGTTACACTATTTGGAAGTTTTTGTTGTTACACCCGATATATATATATATATATATATATATATATATATATATATATATATATATATATATATATATATATATATATATATATATATTGTTGAGGATTCCGGGAATGGAATCCTGCACAAACAAATAAACAACGCCAATTATTCATGTATACATCGGTATGGTAAATGTTAGCAAGACGAAAAATTTGTCTCGTTCAAAGTTTTCACTTCATACGTCGTTTCCCTCCCCTTTTTTGTATCTAATGTCACACAAATGTGTTCATATTTTTTTCTTCTTAAGTTTTTTTTTAAAATTTAGGTCAACAAATCGGAAGTCAGTTTATGCAACTGATAATAAAAAGTATTCATCTAAATCTCAATCCTTAAAACCGTTAATTTAATTTGCCTCTTTAAAATTGTATTCCTTATCCGCACACTAGTTTCGTCTCATCTTCGTTTGCCCCACTGACATACGAATTTGTAGGTCTGAGGAGTTGGGTCGTTATTACGAATCCAATGAAATAAATAATAACCATGAAATATTAGTGTTCGAGCATTTTATATTACATACTTGCTCTGTCTCTGACATAGAGCTCTACCTGGATTATATCCTCTTGGATATATATATATATATATATATATATATATATATATATATATATATATATATATATATATATATATTATGATAAAAAGAAAGAACAGTAATATATATAATCCGGCGTTCTTGTTGATATTTCTATTTTTACAAAACAGTGCTCAATGTAAACAGTGTCAAAAGATTTTCCTTAAATAATATTTAAAACTAAAAAAAAATAAAAATGGGAGGTGGTTATATAAATACATATATTTGATATGTAATAATAATTTTTAAATAAGTTAAGTAATTCTCTGACATTTATTTGATTTAAAAAGAAATATAGTCTATTAGTAATTAAGAGTAAAAATAATATTTTAAAATTGTTGTTCAATATAACGTATTCTAACCCAAATAGCCTTTTACAAAGAATCTTTAAGTATACAAGTACGAATTTAACGGGGAAAAATGCCGAAAAACTTTTTGTCGTTGATAAAAAAAACAGACGACATCCCAAAATCCGTTGAAAAATGCACCCCTACGCTACCTAAACTTAACCTCTTTTTCGAACGTAACTCATAATTGATACAATAATATTTAATAAAAATTAACATGCTACCGCACCTGTCTAAATGATTGGATTTCTCTGGATCCTTGGAAACAAAAATTATGAATTGTATGTGCGTTTAAAACTCAGTAGATTTAAAAATAAGTTATTCCAAAATTCGCTTCAAGATGAAATTGACTAATGCTTTTAATTTAATTATATAATTAAAGTTGAACTTTTAAGGTCCGGTTTTTGAAACATGGTAATTTCTGTGTAGCGAAGAAACCATATTTTAAATCAGTTAATTTATTATATATATATATATATATATATATATATATATATATATATATATATATATTGGCCACTAATATTATCTCCCTCCCTCTCTCTCTCTCTCTCTCTCTATATATATATATATATATATATATATATATATATATAATCTCCCTAATCAGGGTAGGAGTCACACTAGAATGCAGGGGAGTTTCAGAGAGAGATTTAGTGAAAGAAAATACTGGGCATAGGGGGGATTGAGGAAAGAGTAAAAAATGATGTTGCATTTACTCTTTTGAAGATTGTATTTATCAGGGAAATATATAAGAGTAATGAAGTTCCACTGCCGGGAAGTGCGATAAAATAAACTGCTGGAGTAGAAGTGGCGGTTACATTTAACTAATTCAGCAGTAAATGAGTCAGATTATTGATGTCAATCTAGTAACTAGCTTAAATTCCTGTAGTCGGGTCACAAGGGAAAAAAGCTCGTCAGAGAAGTTGCCATGAAAATATTTGTGAAAAAGACAGAGGAAACCCACATCACGTCTGTGAGAAAGTGACTGCATCTGAGATGCGAAGTCACGATCGATTAATTTGCAGATCCTTCTTTGTATTTTGTCAAGACAGATAGATCTTCAATACTTGCTAAACGTTCATTTCTCCTATCAATTGTCGATTAAAAACATAAATTTTCATTCAAATAAAAATTTCACCCAGAATGTTAAGCAATAAATATTTGATATATGTGATTGCTAGTTTCAATCAATCAACCCCGCTTTAAAATGGACACATGTTCAGCTTTATGGAAGAAATGCTTTCAACACATTCGGATATTTTTCACATATCGTCCATTTTATCAGTTTAAACAGATTTGGGCTCTAAAAGCTCCCACATACCTATTTGTCACTATAAACTGATATTTCTTACGTCTGTCTTTTTCCTTTCAGCAGTTTGTTGATGACCTTTTTCTTTCTGACCGTGCTATTTTGCAGGTCCTGCAGAATGAGGCATGGCAACTGCAGCGGGACAATTTACAAGAGTGCGACCGCGGGGGCGAAATAAATAATGACTAGGAAATGGGCAGGAAATTTATCTGACATCTTTCGTTTGTTGATTTCTAGATTTGATACGAGACGCGACAATTACAAAACAGGGAATCTATCTAAGAAGTGAACATATTGAGAAATTACTTATAATGTGGACGAGAAAATAAAGAGAAGTCTTATTTATGTCCGTATTTGTATGCGTAAGAGAAAGAACACGCACACGCACACGCACACACACGTATATATATATATATATATATATATATATATATATATATATATATATATATATATATATATATATATATAGAGAGAGAGAGAGAGAGAGAGAGAGAGAGAGAATTACGGCTTCACTTACAGAGACTTGTACATATACTTTCTACTAACCCGCATTTCTGGACTACTAATCTTCACTTCAAGTCTGTATTCTTACGTTTAATACACTTATTTTTTATCTCAATTACTGGCGTTGTTTATTTGTTTGTGCAGGATTCCATTCCCGGAATCCACAACAATATATATATATATATATATATATATATATATATATATATATATATATATATATATATATATACATGTGTGTGTGTGTGTGTGTGTGTGTGTGTGTGTGTGTGTGTGTGTGTGTGACGGGTGTAACAACAAAAACTTCCAAATAGTGCAACACCAAAATTAACCAATCGTTAGATTAAACTTTGAACCCTTCGCGGTTTTTAGAACCCTATTGGACTCTACTTTGAATAATAAGAATGTATTTAGCTCTAAGTTGAAAGGAAGTTCCCTCTTGCCGTTGTGACCTCCTAATCCAGATTTCCTCTCTGCTGTTCCCTCTTCTTTAAAACCGTTCTCTTGATGAACTTTGAAGATGAAAGCCAGAGTATCAATGTTGGTACCATTACTGAAGTCTTGAATGTTCTTTTGCCTCTCACAATTTCTTAGTTAGAAAGACGTATTTGGGCTGGAAAAATGAATTAATCTTTCAAGCTGAGTAAAAGAAAAGTGATTCTCAAGACAAATGGTGTCAAGATTGCTAAACGTCTTATCTGAAAACCTAAAACTAAGAATCTCAATTGGTTTAGTCTTTTTTATATATATATTAAATATTTTGTCGGCTAGAAAAACACAATCAAGTCACATTAATAATCTCCAAGAAATCCCAGGATGGTTTTCAGCTGTGAAGAATTCTTAAAAGTTTTGTTTTATTGTACAATGATGTGTATTTGCGTTCGAGTAGTCATAAACGTATTAAACAAAAAATACTCAAGCACTTCACCACTCGTCGATTGGCAACATTTGTTGGATAATAAACCGCCGAGTCTTTGTATACAAAATTCTACCAGCCGAGACTATGCAAACAGAAGACTTTTATACGTTCATTACGGTTAATTGAAGGACAAAATTTGCCTCTCTCCCTGCAAGAAGAACCGAATGACTATGATGCAAATTTAGAAGTGACTGCTACACACCGAAAGTCGAAACAATCTGCGTCTACACTGCACTGGACAATAAAACAAGACCTTTAAGAATTCTTCACAGTCAAAAACCAACATGTGATTTCGTGGAGATTATTTATCTGTTTTGATTGTGTTTGTATTTCAACGAATACCTTTGGAAAAAGCTTTAATCGAAAGGATCCTAACGGGATAAATGACGTTTATTTTGTTCAAATCTATCTATCTATCTATCTATCTATCTATCTATCTATCTATCTATCTATCTAATTCTCTGCAGCCAAGCTATATATGCGCGCGCGTGTGTGTGTGTGTGTGTGTGGAGACAGTGAAAGAGATAGAGAGACAAAGAGAAGTGAGAGTATACGTGAGACATACTTTTATAAGTGGTTGAATTGAAAGCTTTGTTTCAGTAGGTTAGTGTGCGTCATTTATCTTCGAATAGATACCCCTTCTTTCATTTACAAACACTCCTACCTTTTTCGGCAGTTACCCTTTAAACAAGTTTCCCCTTTAAATACAGGTGCACCTTTTGCCAATAGTCACGTCCGATCTGCGTATTTAATTCCCATTTACACGTTGCAAGCGGAGAAGTGCCATTCTCGTAACATTCGCCGAACAGAGACTTCCCAGGAGGAAAATAGAAGAAAAGAGAAATGGCTGCACTGAGATTCTGTACCCGCTGCTAACTCTTGTAAGTGGCTATTAATCTGAATTCCCGAAAGGCCGTAAAATCATTTCGTAGCCAGATTTCAGACACCTGTAAAAGGGGATGAATTATTGCAACTTGATATTGTTATATCAGTAATGGAATATAATGGTTTTGCAGCTATATTTACTTCTTACGGTAATTAGCTGTTTATGGCAGTATCATATTCAAACATTGGTTCTCATACGATCAACGAATTTGAACAACAGTGATCTTGGCCAGTACCGAGATGGTGCTGTAAGAGTGGATATACGGGAAATAAGGGTGTGCTAATGAATAACTACTCGGAATAAGAGATCAAGGAGTAAAAATTAACGCTCATCTTGAAATTTTGTCAAAGTTTGGGAAATATAACAAGCCAAGAATCTTTCATCATTTTCTCATACCATTTTGTATCTGTCTTTATTTACAAGGACACATGGAATAGTGGATAAAGGCCTTGGTAAGATCCAGTGACAGGACCCAAAGAGTGTGAGTTCAATACAATACCCGGTTAAAGCAGTGGAGAACTTGGAGAGGTGAATCAAAAGGAGATAACTGATAACTGACATCCATTAAACATGGCACGTGGAACTAGAACAGTCTACCCCAGTGAGCGAAATAAAGGGTTCAGTTTGACATTCCAAACACATGAAGAAGGCCGGAGCGTACAACGGCCGAAACGTTCTAATAAATATGGCGACAAAGACGAGGACAATAGTCCGAATAATGTAAATAGTGTACATAATACCTCATCTCAGAAATATAAACAGATACTGAAGAAGGCCGGGGCATACAACGACCGAAACGTTGTAATAAATATGGCGACAAAGTTGAGGACAATAGTACGAATAATGTAAATACCCTTTTCTTCAAATATTTTATTCATGTTAGTTTGTGGAATTAGTTATACGGTTGGGAAACCTCTATCAAAAATTTATGTATTTTATATATTTTTAAATGTTGATCCGGAACCAGATGAATGCATAAAAATGCCGTCGCTATAAGTAAAACATTTAAAAATAAATAGATTTAGGTAATAAAAGAAATGTCGTCTGGTTGTTGGGAATAAATACTTAATTAGGTAAAATTGCTTTTACACCCATAGATAATTACATATTTATATTTGCTTTCGTGGAGATTTCGATACGGTAGGAATAAAAAATGTAATTTTCATCGGTCCTTGTCAAGGAAATAGCCACACGGATAAAACTCCGACTCACAAACTCAATAAATATTAAATCACCTTTATTATCCTAATCTAAATGTGGATGTACAATTTATGCCCGGACATGAAGGACATGATTTTATTAAATGGGAAAACGGCTCAGACAGAATAATTCTATCAGAAATATTAATATAAATTTGCAGACATCTACTTAAAAAAAATATATACATTAAACCAAAATATTGAAAATACCACTCTTATATTTCATATACGCGAATTCGCAAAGGTTTTATAATTTTCTTCGCTACTGTGAATTCAATCTTCATTTTTCTAAAAGAAGGTCAGCCAATAATACCACAGAAATTTACTATAAGTATTTTCAGTTTTTGCCATGAACTATTGAGGTATGAATAGAGTAACTTTTATTTACATTATTTGGACTATTGTCTTCATCTTTGTCGCCATATTTATTACAACGTTTCGGCCGTTGTACGCCCCGGCCTTCTTCAGTATCTGTTTATATTTCTGAGATGAGGTATTATATACGTTGTGCGCTCCGGCCTTCTTCAGGTGGTTGGAATGTGTAATTGAACCCATTATTTCGCTCACTGGGGTAGACTGTTATAGTTCCACGTGCCATGTCTTCAAGGACACATGGCACAGTGGATAAAGGCGTTGGTTAAATCCAGTGACATGACCCAAAGTGTGTGAGTCCAATACCCGACTAAGGCAGTGGAGAACTTTCAGAGGAAAAAATTAACAGGAGATAACTGATAACTGACATCCATTAAACATGGCACGTGGAACTAGGACAGTCTACTCCAGTGAGCGAAATAAAGGGTTCAGTTCGACATTCCAACCACCTGAAGAAGGTCGGAGCGTACAACGGCCGAAACGTTGTAATAAATATGCCGACAGATATGAGGACAATAGTCCAAATAATGTAAATAGTGTACATAATACCTCATCTCAGAAATATAGACAGATACTGAAGAAGGCCGGAGCGTACAACGGCCAAATCTTTGTAATAAATATGTCGACAAAGATGACAGAGATGAAGAATATGTCGACAAAGATGACAAAGATGAGAATAGTCCGAATAATGTAAATAATGTACATAATACCTCATCTCAGAAATATAGACAGATATTAGAGTAACTTTTTCCCGCTGCGGAACTTTTGTCGGCGAGCCTAAATCAAATTTTGCTATTAAGTTTTTGTTTGTTTTATGTTTTGGTTGAAGTAATGCCATTTTGAATATCATTAAACCGCCACTTTTCCAACGAACAGCTATGAATTAAAGACCATTTTAGACTGGGAACTCTAGCCTTGTATAGCAACCCGTCTACGAAAACTATGAAGAAATTAACAGATAAGCCTACTGCTACCTCTTCTAAGCCGTAGCATTGAATGATCGAAAAGAAACTATAAACATATATGATCACCTAAATTCTTTGGAAGGTATGTATTCATGATTTCTCTTCTTGGCTATGGGTTACATGAACTTGATTGGCAGCCAGTCTAGGAAGCAACTATGCTGAATTCAAACGGAGCATAAGGGAACAGGAAAACATTCAGTTATATTTATTCATAAGCCATGACATTTCGCAAGTTATTAACGAAAAGGAAACTTGTGAAAATTGATCGTCTACACCCTGAAGAGTTTATCTGAGGTCATTAAAGCAGGTTCCCGGTATTTTGTAAGGTATGGAGAATAATGGTTGCTCCCTTGAGTCACGAGATTTTCTAAGGAATAATCAGAGACCTGAATTCGAATTCCAGTTGGGTTTGTTACATTTAATTAAAGTTTGAAGTTTAGGGTAGACGCTGTTAATTATACAATGCCATACACAAACCAACATACTTGGTAGGGTTCCTGACACAAGAATAAAGGAAAATATCCTTATAAACATATGTCTGAAAGGCCATCGTTCTACGTCAATAACAAAAGTTCAGAAATGTCATCCGCTTACTTTAGACACACGCATGCTCTCATCAAGCTTTTCAAATACGCCCACACGGTGTCGAATGGTTTCGCAGGCCCCCATGACACGTTGATGATGCGTCTCTGCATTTTAAATGTCTGCTGCATAAACCAGTTGTTTTAAGTGGCCCCACAGATAATATTGCAAAGGAATGAGTTCGGGGGAATGTGCAGATCATAGAAAAATCCCCCCCCTATATATCCAACATTCATGGTAGATGTTAGCCAGTGCACCGTGAACAATGTGAGTAAAATGTCCTGAATCATTCTTATGCATGAACCACAAGCATCTTTGTATTAGCAAGGGTACATCCTCTAGCAGGTCAGAAGTTATGTTAGGAATGTAGTCCCTGCAGACAACACCTGTAAGACATTCTGAGAGATCATATGGAACTACCACACGTCCACCTATATTACTAACTTACAAATTATTTGTAAATTGATGCTGGTGTCTAGCTTGTATTGTATCATGGGGATTCAGATCCGCCCATAAATGTTAGGTGTGTAAAATTGTTCTTCCATCTCTTCCAAATGTTGCCTCATCCATGAACAAGACTGAAGCGACAATCAACGGATCGGCAGTCCGTGCATATAAACCATCGACAATAGTTCTTCGGTGAGTGATCAGAGCGCGACAGACCATGCACACGTTGCAAATCATACGGTTACAGGCGCTGCAATAATAAAATGTACGACATGCTAGGTCCACTTGACATGTGCCGATAGCTGGTTCGTCTCCCAAATCATTAGTAGATTGTTGCGCGCATGACGAGAACACTTGTAGCTGACGGATAGCCTTCAAGTCGATCATCCGATGCATATGGCCTAGGCCTCAGTGGAGTGAGGTTATGATGCTGACAGACAGGAAACTCCTAATGATCCTCAATGAAAACCTACTGATGGTATGTGCCAGAGGGTCAAACTGATGCATTTCCCGAAATTGCTAATGTCCACTATTGCATTTTATATTAAACATTATTTTCCATTTTATACACATGGGCTATCAATTTAATTGCTGCATTTGAACGTTTTCATGTCACGTAATTTTGTATTTGTTGTTTGATTAATTTTTTTTTTTTTAATTCTCTATCGCCAGTCAGTAATATCTGCGGAAGGATTGTCTTCTTAAAGACAGAAAATTATTCCGTTCGAAGCCTTTTTAATCATTGATATATCAAGTGAATTTTCCTATATACAGATATATAGATATAAACAGAGATAATTGCACTAAATGCATTTCTTGACCAATATAGAGTCATAATGAAATATCATAGCCAATTTCCAAGTGCAGATGAAAAACAATTCTTGATACACAATTTACAAGCACATCACGATTCTAAAAATTAATAACTAAATAACGGTAGCATAAAACTCGTAGACTTTCTCGCAAAGATAAAAAAATTGGAACAAAATAAATCATAGAAAAATAATATAAAACGTAAAATAAAATAATAAATATGAATGAATTGAAAAAACATCCTGAACTATAATTAATATCAAACAATGCCTTAAAAAATGATTCTATATTATTCATTTTCCAACAATTTCCAGTGCAATACATACATACATACATGCATACATACATACATGTGTGTGTGTATGTGTGTGTGTGTGTGTGTGTGGGCAAATATATAGAAAAATAGGAAAGAACCGTGATGCATATAAAGCTCCGTAAATTTCAAAATTTATTATTACAAAATTCGCTTGAGGATGAAACAGAACTATGTACTATAATTTCTATAATTAAATTGAAGTTTTTAGCTTCTATATTTGAAACATGAGAACACTTATGTTGCGATGGAATCATATATTTTTTTTAAATAATTATAATATATGTATATATATATATATATATACATACATAAACAAATACACACAATGAATTAAGCCCAACAATTAAACAGTATTAGGTACATTTACCAGTCTAAATTTTCGAGAAATTTCCTAGAAAAAATATGATATCTTTAACAGGAATCGATTCTTTAACAGGAATCGAAGTCATTTGATCTAATGTGCTGTACCACTTAGCTATAGAGAAGGACAGTTTCAATTCCTGTTGGAAAACACATATTTTCTACTAAATTTCTCGAGAATTCAGGCCGGTACTTAATAAGTTTAATCAAAAAACAGATCATTTACTTAAATAAACTGTACTTATGAAAAATGCCGTAGAAAAATAATATATATATATATATATATATATATATATATATATATATATATATATATATATATATATATATATATATATATATATATATATGTATGTGTGTGTGTGTTTCCTTTTTAAGATAAAACATTTCTATAAAAATCCACAAATGCAGTTAAAAGTAAAAATAATATTCATTTAATGGCTAACAGAAAGGCCAAATGTGCGCGGATATACAAAACATTCAGACAATTTCTACATACTTCATTTCCAGAAAAGAAATAAAAATGTGAACAGAAGAAAAATAAAAAAGAAGTTAACCGCTGTACGTTGTCAGTCTTTTTAAGGAAATTTATATATATATATATATATATATATATATATATATATATATATATATATATATATATATATATATATTTGAATTGGACAAAGTCCGACAATTAATTTAAAGACATTTATGATATCTTTAACGTTATTTTCATAGATACAAGTATTTAAGCAAATGCTCTGTTTTTTATAATAAACAATATTAAATAACATTTACCGGCCTGAATGTCCGAGAAATTTTAATAGAAAATGTCTTTAAATAAATTGACGGACTTTGACCAATTCAAAAATATATGACGTCATTTGTTTACATTTGATACGCTAGAGCAGATATGAATAGAAGAGATTCATGGAAGATTTAAGTTTAAAGATAGTAAAAACGACCTTGCTAATCAGACGCTTCTCTGTGGCCGAACGGTTAAGGCACGTTACGCGAAATGACGGTTCCGTATAGGATACAGGTTAGATTCCTTTTCTATGAAAATTTCTCGGACATTCAGGCCGGTAAATGTTATTTAATACTGTTTATTATAAAAACAGAGCATTTGCTTAAATACTTGTATCAATTAAAAGAACGTTAAACATATTATAATCGTCTTTATATATATATATATATATATATATATATATATATATATATATATATAAAGGCCCTTAAGTCTATAATACACCATAATGTGTTTCCTGTTGATTCTAACAAAGCCTTAAACCTTAATATATATTATAGTAAATTTAAAATCTCTAACCTGATAATGAGCAATAACACTTCTCCAGTTGCTGCGGTTGTTGATAGAATCAATGTTCTGTAAGAGTTTAAATGTCCTATGGAAGAATGCTCTTCTAATCCACATACATACATTGGATTTACAACCACCCGGATCTCCAGACGATTAACAATGCATCTAAATAATTCTTGCTCCATTAAACATATTATGTCACATACTGTTTCCCTTATGCAATCTGATATTCGTAAAATACTTATAGATAATAATAAAATTATCGATAAACACACAGACATTAGACGCCTTAAAATCTTAGAAGTATTACATATTAAAAGCAAAAGACCTCTTATTAATCGTATAGATTACAATATTTCTGGAAACATCCTACAATGTTTATAATATATTTCTTCATAATTAGATACACCACATAACCATTTCCTTTGAACTTTTTAAATTTTAAATTTTATAACGTAATCTTCGATCTTTTGGCTTGTATAATAAAAATCTTTTTCACGCCTTCACATGATTAAAAATCTTCGCCATGCACGTGATAACATCATCGCGTCTTTTGAAATTAAAATGATTTTGTAACGTTTATTTAGTTTGTTTAAAAAATAAAATGTAGCAACATGATTCTGCTACAAGACAATTTGCAAATGTTTTTAAAAAAATTTGACTCTACATATATATATGACATTGTTAAAAATTTTGACCCTAAAGATGAACAATTATGTTCGAAAGTACTCGGTTATCGTACGGACAATATTTATTTCGATATAATTTTCAAATAAAAGTCTCATTAGAAAATATGACAAAATTCAAAGAAAAAATAAGCAGGACTATGTTGTCTTTGACATTCAACACAATATGTTTAAAAGAAAAGTTGCTTCCAAATTACACACACACACACACACACACACACACACACACACACACACACACACACATATATATATATATATATATATATGCGTACATATAGATATACGTACATATATAGAGTGAGACAGACAGAGAAAGAGCGTGAGTGCGCGTGTTTGTGCAGGTGTATTTAATATTGATATAGTGGAATATTGGGCACATTGGGGACTCGGTTCAAATTCGTCTGTGTCAGCCTTCATTTCGAACTTGGAAACCTTTAGAAATTAAGCAATTGAGAAGTTAGAAATAGAATAGTCTGCGGTCTGGGATGTTTCGCCCAACACCGGAAGTTGCTATAGAACGAAAGCATTAACCTAAAATCTCGAGTGATGTTCTTAAATTGTCAGATGGAGACTTTAATATCGATTCCATGCATGGCGCCAAACTCGGTCAGAAATATCCAAAATGTTCGCTTATCCAACGCCTTTGTCAGATCAACGGTTAAATTTGAGCGAATGAAATCTGTAGAGCTTAGTCTGGACCATCCTTTTTTGAAACAGTAGGAATGGCGGTAAATATCACAAACAATAGAATTCTATCACTTCAGGACTTTCAAAACACCAACAACTAAAACCGGTATCTCTTGAAACTCGTAGGTGAAATAATGAGATACGTTGTACATGTTCCACAATACATCAAAATATATGGATCAATGCTTGAAAGCATGACAAGACGTAGTGGACTTGATAATCCTAATAACTTGTTTTAAGAAAAGGCAGTTATTATTTTAAATCGACGATAGTAATGGCTGCTCGACAAGGAATAGTAAACACTTTCTCATAAGTAAAGGACTAATTTTACTATGACACTTAATATGAAATTATCTATCTACTTCCGTCTCACACATATTGGTTAAATAACAAAACCCACTGTTAAAATATAGCTTTGGCTGAAAGACAGACCAGGAGAACTTAAAGATTTAAATGGTTCGACACATGTGGGTCGAAAGTTGTAAAAATCGTACCTTGCATAAAATTCTGATCTGCCAATTGTTTCTGTCAAGAAATAAAATAAAAATTATATTTAATAAAATCATGTTTATAACATTTTTCATATTGAAATATGTCTTATGTTGTCATCCCGACGGGGAGGGCGATTTTTTAGTGCAGAGGGTTACTGTCCTGGTCAGGAGATCTTGGGCTGCTCATACGCCATACCACCCTCCCGTAGAATTCAAATGAAAGGATAAACTAGGTGAATTTAGTAACCCAATAACTGCACTAGTTAGCGAAAGGTAATGCCGTAAGTCATCGATCCAGTTTTCCACTCTAATATGGATTTGTAATATCGCTAGACTTTAAACATTTTCGCCGAAGATCACAAGTTGGTAAACTGTTTTGATTCAAAATTACCTCATTCTGTATTGTTTGCTATAGAAGGTAAGACAGTTCAATCTTCGTTTCTGTTTCATTAACATGGTAAGAAGAATAGAGACGTTGTTTTCAAGTTCATAAATTAATTAATGAGTATCTTCTTTAAAATCTGACATATTGTTATTTTCTTTTAAATAAAAACACCTGGATAATATCTTAGCAAAAAAAAAAAAAAACATTTTCATGGACATCAAACCGTTAATATATAAAATTCAATGGAAATCAGCAGATATTTTCAAATTATGTTTTATTTTTTTTCCTGACGATTCAAGCATGATTTATTCAGGACGAATTGGCAACTCTAGCTTTTATTCTGTTACCACTTACTAGAATTCACAAGATTATGGCGTAACCTTGAGACATTGCCTGGAAATAAATAAGGAAGAAGAGAACAAAGACAACAGAGGCAAAAATAATGACAATTCTAAAAAAGTAAAGCACAACATTCTTGTGCATGTGTACCATACTGTTCAAAAAGTTTAAATTTGGAATACTAATAAGTTTGTATTTCCTTTTATCATCACCTCAGTACTTGCCCGGCAATATGAACGGATGTCTCCTCGGAGAGACACCGTGTGTTGAGAGACTAGAAGGCCTTAAACTCACACCTGACCTCAAGTGGATCTAGGGTACGGGTCTCCCGAATATATGATACGCCACCCAACTCTACCACATCTCACATTTCATGAGGTATTTTTCA
>OZ038505.1:6206957-6216957 GCA_964036315.1 Acanthosepion esculentum
TTCCTTATTCCTGTGTCCCTGACAAATTCAATCTCCAACTATTTAAGTGTAACGTCAATCGACATCTCCAGTTGCCTTGATCTATCCACTTCCCTTCTCCACATCCTTTCACCGTTCATTGTTATCTGCTCTCGCTGCAAATCTTCTGTAATCTTACTCCACACACATATATATATATATATATATATATATATATATATATATATATATATATATATATATATATATATATGAAGAAGTATAGCCTTAAAGTGTGCTATATTTATAGGATAAAGTGCTCAATATCAGAGATAGAGCGTGTGTAAATATAAATATAAAAGTGAACATAGAAGTCAACTGTTGCCTCTAAGTGTTGACTTCTATGTTCACTTATATATAGACAACATCGTCCTGCATATTTTATTTTATTTTAAAAGAAGAGTTGCTGCCAAATTACACACACACACACACACACACACACACATATATATATATATATATATATATATATATATATATATATATACATACATACATACATACATGTATGTAAGTTTGTTGTGTGTGTGTGTGTGTGTGTGTGTGTGTGTGTGTGTGTGTGTGTGTTACACGAGATCAGTGAAAGCTCACTGATGGATTTCTGATAGTTTGTCGTGTTTCTTTGATTGTCAGGTAAAGGATATTTTTCCCAGTGTCTGTAAAATTCTTATAATTGGCACATCATCAATTTCCTAAACTTCATTTAAACATATGTCGTTTTAACACCAAATACATTCATGATTTAAATATCCGATTATTTAGTAGAAAAATTTTAAATAAAAAACGTTTGGTGGAAAAAACAATATATCAAATCATTATCTTTAATTTCCAAAATACAAACTTGTCTCCTTGATATTGTCCAATGGCGCGTAGAACTACTCATATATATATATATATATATATATACACATTTTATAATTAGTGGAACAAAATTGATGTTAATTGATACGGAGTTCCACTAAAATTGAACTGGCTACAACGCAGCACGTCTCATATGCCGAAAAGATATATGCGTATATTATTAAAATATAACAATAGGAAGAAAAAATTAAGAAAGAGAAAAGTATCTAATTATGTACATAATTTGATGTACAATAATTTGGTGTTATTTTACATTTAACATGACAGGATTTCGTCGCAAGATTGCAGCACTAGGGAGGCAGCGATATGTTGGTGTAGTTTGAAATGTCATTTGTTTTCTTCGCTGCAACATTTGAAAATTTAACTAACTAGAATCATTTAAAAGATAAGAACCAGAAACATATAACTTAAGACACTCATAATATATATATATATATATATATATATATATATATATATATATATATATATATATATATGCACACACACACCCTTGTGAAAATTAATTGAACCAACCACTTTAGTTTCCTTTCTTTCATCATACGGTCAGTCTTACACCCACTGGAACAGGGTTTAATCGATTTCTATTTTTTCGTCATATTCGGTCATTTGCAGTGGTGTACAGTAATATGAATCTATTTTCGGTGTGTATGTTGAAATTTGTTTGGCCTTCAAAAATATTGTGTCTTCCGTGATTACATCAGATTTTTATCACGCGCAGACTGTCTCGACTGTCGATTAGTTTTTCTACAGCCATTGTCAGCGATAGACGTTACTCAAAGGAAGCGTACGAAAATTGTGACGGTGCACGAACACACTGGCAAGCCTTACCAGTGAGCAAATCAAAATGCTATCAACTGGCCCGGAAACTCCCCTGACTTAAATCCAATAGAGAATCTGTGGTCAATCTGCATGGAACGACGTCGCAGAACGGACATCCGAAGTACTAACATGTGCACTGAATCATGTGTTATTGGAAAAATACGAAAAAAGTATATAATAAAGGAATTATTCTTTTTTCAATTACTTTCATTATATAGGAATAAGGTGTCGATGCCGACACTGGAGTTTGAACATGGATCGCCGGAGAGCAAACACAAGCATATAGTTTATTACAGAAGGCGGATGATTTGACTTGTGGTGTATATACAAAGGGTGAGCATTATTTTTTTTATAAGGTTGGTATATATTATTCATTAAGTCTCATGATATATAGATGAAGTTTATATGTTTTAAATTTTGTATTAACAGTAACTTTCTAATTTAGGCACTTAAATTATCTATGGATGTTTGTAGACTTCCTTACAACTATAAGGCCATCGTCCCTATACTGTCCTATATATTTAATATTAATTTCACGGTGTGCACTAAGATTATATAATATAAATAGACCAAAAATATATGTATAATCGAAATTTATATATATATATATATATATATATATATATATATATATATATAGGTAACTATACTCGTGTCGAAAAACCTTCGAATTCTTGATTTAACCATAGCCAAATCAATCTCGAAGGGTAAAAAAGGTTTTTAAAAAAAAAGAGCCAGGAACATGAAAGTCTGTCGAAAATAATCGGACAGATACAGGTTCAAGGCCCAAAGAAAAAAAACCGATACGAGTAAACAATTAACTAAAGAGCTCAATGAAAACCTAGTCAAACCTAATGAGCCAGACAAACCTACCAAGGTTTTAACTTAGGCAGATCGTCAGGGTCAGCTGACCCTGACGAAATGCCTAAGAGAATATATATATATATATTTATTTATGAACTTTTATTTCAATGATTCATGACCATCTGATCCTTTGCTAGGATTAATTAATGATGAAAATGCCATGTTCGTTTATGTTCGAATTCCTCACGATTCTTCTATTAAACTTTGAGAGTAATGGTACATTCTTATTACACAAAGTAGAGTCTAGTAGTGTTAGAAAAACCTCGCATCATTCCAGTAAGATATCTTTAGCATATTTAAGAAACTATGGTTCAGAGCTTAGTCTAACAGTTGGACAAATTTACTGTTATACGATTTGGACAACATTGCTGTTACACCCTCTGTATTTGATATGAGAGAGAAAATATTAGTTTTATATTTTATTTATTTTTATAGACGTATATAACAATTATTATATTTGCTGTACAATATAAGTTCGATTAATTTACTGTCCGGGTAAAAGAAACGGATATAACATCCTTCAAAATAGTCTAAGTCTGCTGCTATGTTTGACTCAATGTTGAATGTGCTATCAAAAATCTTTCGTTCGTTTTTTCGCAAGTAGCTACAAAACATTAGATGGTGTTTTAAAATCTGATTTACTGTTCATAATTCTAACTTGAGAAATCTTCAAAAGATATATATATATTTCTCTTTAATTGGTATCACCCCATTCAAGTCATTAAAAACACTTAAACACGAGGGGTAAAAGGACGTGGACGAATTATGAACAGAAATATCAATGAGAGGAAAGAAAAAAGAGTAATCAGGAGAATATCGATTGATATTGCATTTAAATTATTGCAGATTAAAGTTGGCTGGAACGCAAAGAGCCAGAAGGGAGTTCTACAAGCCAGAATTGCGAGTAAAGAAATTGTTAGCATAGAATTTACGGCTACGTCTTACCAGCTCAACTATCGTTTAAATTCATGAAGTCTATGTAAGATAGCGAAGAACTGATCGGAACAATTACCATTAAAATATTTAAAGAAAAGTCACAGAGAGGCAACCTTATGGCGGTCGGTAAGTGACTGAAGCCGAGCCCCGAGAAATTAATTTTAATGCTATTTTCAAAAACTGTATATATTTTTATATCAAACATATCTTTGAGAGAAAAAAAAGGATTTTCAATAGAATTGATAACGGAAATGGTAAAATGTTTCATTTACTTGCAGGAATCATTTACTTGCAGGAATCATTTGGCATAACATGACCAAACAGTGTTAGTTTCGACTTGAAATAAAAATATTTTTCTTAAGATGATTTTACAAAAATATACTTAAGTATAAATAATTAAAGGTAAGTAATTATTGATTTGTTCTTTTACGGCTTATCAATCTGTTTTTTTTTTCAAGTCTGTTACTGTCATCTCGTCTTTTGCTATATTCCCAATCACCTAACGCTGTGATTTTCTATAAAACATTCAGGCTAATTGTTCTGATAAACTTTCGTCTATGGTATCAAGACTTTATGAATTTAAGTGTAGAACTATATTGTCCAAAAGAGCTCATCATTTTACAGTTGAAATGGCTACATGTAACCGTAAGTTCTACGTAAATAGTTTCTCCGATCGCGCTTATATTTTGTTGTTCTTTCATGCAGCATTCAACTTCGATCTTCAAAATTTAAATGAAATGTCTATCTTTATCTTCTTTCGTCTTAATTCATGTTCTCTATCTCCTTGATAGTATTTTTCTCAATTTCTTTTCCACTCAGTAACACCTTGCGTCTTAGTGGCGTCACTACCTTGCTTGGGGTGAAATGATAGCTATTTCTTTTATTGATGAGAGTGTCCTTCAAAACTGACTTTTGTTTTATAGTGTGTACTTAGAATTGAAAATATTTTGTAATAAAAAAAATTTAGAAGAGATTTCCGATTGCTGTTTGATGATTCTTTTTTCAAAAGATGGCGTCTTCTTTCCATCAAAAGAAACTGTGATATTTCAAAAACACTTGAAGTTCCATTAAAATCTCCATTAATGCAATTTATTTTATGGGGTTTATTAAACAAAGTTTAGTTAAACGCTGTAAAAGTTATATTTATGTTTATGTTATTCAATGAGAGCAAAGGCTTTTATCACGGGATATCATGATCATATACAAGTTTATCTGCAATAATTAGTACTTGTGACAGGTTTGTGATGTTGTCTGTTAGAATATATAATGATATACATGTTTCAACACAATGTTGCCATTTGTCCTTTAAAATATTATAAGAATATTTTACAATTATTTAAATTATTCGGACTATTGTCCTCGTCATTGTCACTGAAACGTTGCAATAAAAATAGGAACAAAGATGAGGACAATAGTCCGAATAATGTAAACAATGTACATAATACCTCATCTCAGAAATATAGACAAATACTGAAAGGCCGAAATGTAGTAATAAATATGGCAACAAAGATGAGGACAAAAGTCCGAATAATGTAAATAATGTACATGATACTTGATCTCAGAAATATATACAGATACTTAAAAACCGAACTGTTTAATAAATATAACGACAAAGATGAGGACAATAGTCCGAATAATGTAAACAATGTACATAATACCTCATCTCAGAAATATAGACAGATACTAAAGGCCGAAACTTTGTAATACATATGGCGACAAATTTGAGGACAATAGTCGGAATAATGTAAATAGTGGACATAATACCTCATCTCAGTAATATAGACTTATAAGGAAGGGCCGAAATGTTTTAATAAATGTGGCGGCTAATTTGAGGACAATCGTCCGAATAATGTAAATAATATACATAATACTTCATCTCAGAAATATAGACAGACACTGAAAGGCCGAAACGTTGTAATAAATATGGCAAGAAATGTGAGGACAGTAGTCCGAATAATGTAAATAATGTACATAATACCTCATCTCAGAAACATAGACAGATGCTAAAGGCCGTAACTTTGTATTACATATGGCGACAAATTTGAGGACAATAGTCCGATTAATGTAAATAATATACATAATACTTCATCTCAGAAATATAGACAGATACTGAAAGGCCAAAACTTTGTAATAAATATGGCAACAAAGATGAGGTCAATAGTCTGAATAATGTAAATAATATGCATAATACCTCATCTAAGAAATATAGACAGATACTGAAAGGCCGAAACGTTGTAATAAATATGGCAAGAAAGATGAGGACAATAGTCCGAATAATGTTAATAATGTACATAATACCTCATCTCAGAAATATAGACAGATACTGAAAGGCCAAAACCTTGTAATAAATATGGCAAGAAAAATGAGGACAATAGTCCGAATAATGTAAATAATATACATAATACTTCATCTCAGAAATATAGACTGATACTGAAAGGCCGAGACGTTGTAATAAATATGGCCACAAAGATGAGGACAATAGTCCGAATAATGTAAATAATGTACATAATAACTTATCTCAGAAATATAGTCAAATATTTTATAAGTTTGAAATTGTGTCACTGCAATGTAAACGTACCTTTCCTGGCTGTGATCACTATTTGTTTACATGCATATTTCTAGAATAAGATTTATTGTGGAACCGCCTGAACTTGACTTTAAAGTTCGCTGGAAAGTATGGAAAGTAAGGAGTTCCACAAGCGATAATTGCGAGGAAAGTAAGTGTTAGTATTAAATGTATCGTTGCATCCAACCAGCTCAACTGTAAATTGATGAGATCTCGCCGCCATTCTAGTATGGCGCTTAAGTTCATGAAGTCTAGGTACCATAGCAAAGAGATCATCAGAACAATTATGAAGAAAATAATTAAAGAAACGACACGATGCATCATCACGACGGCGAGAAAGTGACTGAAACCGAGCCACCAGATCGGGACTAATAATATTGCCGATTAAATTCACTTAATTGCTAATACATTGGGAAAATTATTAATCCCCACCATAGCTATGGATAAATAACAGGACTGCCTTGGGTGGCAGAAGGAAAACTTTCAAATAAAAAAACTGAGGGCTTTTGTTCAGAACATGGTCAAACTTATTATATTTCGTGGTATACGATTGTTGATAAAGAGATTTGAGAGGATTTAGGCGCCTCTAAGATTTCTGAACGCCTACTGAAATAATCTTGAGGAGGTATAATCAACGTCTGTTTCTTCTGCTCTAAGTTCCCCACTTGCAACGATTGAAATACTCCTGGGACTTATGATGAAGATTTTCTTTTAACAATCAACGTATCAATTTATTTCTCTTTCTCTTCATGTTGCAATATGTTTTATTAATTTTTTTCAAATAGGTGTGAAAATAAAGTCCTAAAAAATAACTATTAAACATGTTGTTTGAAAATATACTCAGCATCAATCTTTTTTTAAAAACTGGACATTGAATAGACCGTTTCAAATCCATTATGAGGAATTAAAAAGGACCTGGGATCATTTTCTCGAACCTAATATATAAATTACCAACAGCCTAGGGTAAATTGCAAGGTAACCAAAAAAGTTCTGTCCGTTTTTAAAGGAAAAAATGAAAACGCTTCACACAGTATGTGTAAATTATATTTAGTCTTCGAAGTAATCGCCATCGGCATCCAGCACCTTCTGCCAACGTGTCTCCAGCTGTTCAATGCCCATGCGGTAGAACTCGGGGTTTTTGACGCAAATAAGTCCGTGAGGGCTTTGCGCAAGACTGCTTCATTGGTGAAGAATTTCCCACGAAGATGATTATCCAGGTAGTGGAAGAGGTGGTAATCGAATGGCGCAAGGTCAGGTGAATAAGGTGGATGGTACAAAAACTCCCATCCAATTAGCTGTATGGTATCCCTGACCACTCGCGGGACATGCGGTCTGGCATTGTCATGGAGGAAAAGCAAACCTTTGCGATTCACCAGTGCTGGCTCCTTCTGGCGCAATGCCTGTTGCACACGTTTCAATTGCTGCGAGTAAATGTCTCCAGTGACCGTATGGCCCGTTGGTAGCTGTTCATAATGAACCACTTAACGACCTGTCCACCAGACACAAAGCATAATCTTACGTGGGTGCATAGGCGGTCTTGCGGTGTGAGGGACAGCATCCTGAGGAGACAACCAATGACTTGAACGCTTGGGTGTTTCGTACAAAACCCACTTTTCATCACTCGATTGAATAAGGATGCGGTACGTTGGCGAGAAATCAGCGATACGCAGGCTGCCTCTCGTTGTCCCTTGTGGACCCCCAACAGCGTTTGCGGAACCCACTGGCTCAGTTTGTACGTTTTACCTTTTTTGGTTACCTTGTATAATGTCATTCCTTATAATCTAATATTTTTATTTCTCAAAATTATGCATACGCTATTCTATTGTGAGCTTTGAAGTGATAACATAATATAGAAAATGTTTAAATATCTCACGTATCAGTGTTAGGAATTTTTATCTACATCGTTCACTTTTTGTATTAACACCAGAATCTGTGTGCGAGATTATATATTCATATATTTGTACACAGCAGGAGGAGCCACGTACTTACTGGAGCGGTAAAGGGAAACGGTCATTTTACCAGCATCTTTAACGATGGTTGGTTTGTACTTCATCTTGATGTCAGAGGTGAGATTAAGCCCCGATAGCCTTTTAAGACATCCTCGTGTGGATATCCATTCATCGTAACTCGTGGGAGATCGGGGTTCGATCGGCGATGATGATGAAATGTAACTAGATTTTAGAACATATCACTAGTTGTCAGCAGATCTTTAGTGTAGCCAGTTAACCATTTTATCTGCATCTTTTGCATCTTTTGCGATGGATCGTACGCACATGTATATATTCTTTCGGATGCGCGTTTTTAGAAATTTCTTTCTACGCCATAATTAGTTGCATCCATATTTACATTCCATTACTACATCAACATTCCAACATACGCATTCTTTATTTTCCCTCTTTTATTTCATTCTAATAATCTCACGTTATCGAATTACGGTCGTATGGTTATATATATATATATATATATATATATATATATATATATATGAAGGAATATAGTCTTAAAGTGTGCTATATTTATGGGATAAGGTGTTCAATATCAGATAGAGCGTGTGTAAATATAAAAGTGAACATAGAAGTCAACACTTAGAGGCGACAGTGTGTTTTATGCTAGATGCAATCGTCAGGCAACAAGTTGCCTGATGACTGCATCTAGCATGAAACAGACTGTCGCCTCTAAGTGTTGACTTCTATGTTCACTTTTATATATATATATATATATATATATATATATATATATATATATATATATATATATATGTACGTGTGTGTGTGTGTTAACGTGGAGACACTAAAAATTTCAGAGGCCGAAAAAGAAGACCTTTAAAAAATGTCAATTTAGGATAGTGTATCAAGCTGCAAACTATCCAGTAAATATAACACACACACGCACACACATTATATTTATATAGGTGTTTTATGTGTATATATATAACGGATAAACAGAATATATTAAGATAATTCTCGGACATAGTCCATTTCACAACATATATATATATATATATATATGGATAGATAGATAGACGTGTGTCTATATGAGTGTACGCATGTGTGCGCATTAGGGAACAGCCATTTTGAAATTTCGGGAATTATTTGTGCAATTACGATTTCTTTTCCAAAATTACCCTAAGGTTAGTGTGTATTGAAAATGTGACGTAATAGCCCTTCAACTCATTAGTCAGACGTTCCCTAAGTCGCAACCAAGTTGGATAAATATTCTGCCGCCAGGTGATCCATAGGCTCCCATCTTGGCTGATTGAACCCTCAGAAAACGGCGGGTAAGTTCCACTTCAAAAACTAGCCGCCGACAAATCCCATGCACCCGCTTGAGTCGATTCCTTGTTACGAATTGTGGACGCCATTTGTAATAATTATATAAAAGAAAGAATTAACTACATTCTCTCTGGCCATTCGTAAACTTTAGGTTCCTTTATTTTATTTTCACGTGTTTCTCTTTTTTCTTTCATTATTTCAATTCTATGTCATTCTTTATTTACATGTCTTTCTTCCTTTCTTACTTCTATAAGTCATTGTTTCTTTCTTATTTTCGTTCTTTCTTCATTCGTCCCTTCTGTCATCCTGTCTTCCTTTCTTTATTTCGTTCTTTGTTTCTTTCTTTCTTGTACTAGTAACATTCATTCGTTCATTTATTTATTTTCTTTCATGGTTTAGTAACGATATATTTCTTTCTTCCTTTCTTAAAATATTAATATTGTTACATTTTTCATTTGAGTTTTGTTAGTAATCATACATTTCCTTATATGTTTATTTCTTTCTGTTTTTCTTTCTTCTCGTAGTCAGATATTTATTCTTTATTTCCTGAAAATAAGTTTTCTTCTATTGTCCTTTTCTGTTCTAGGAATCATTTCTTCCTTTTCGTTTCTATCTCTCTTTTTCCTATCTTTTTTTCTTTCTTCCCATTCAACCATTCTTG
>OZ038505.1:6221957-6239457 GCA_964036315.1 Acanthosepion esculentum
ATTATTTCACCACAGCCCTTGTAAAGGACCGCGGATCATGAGATTTTATTTCCAAAGGTTGAACCGAAAAAGAAAAGAAATTCACACATTTTTGACGGGCAGTACTAATTATATGTAAATTAACAAAGTGAGGAAGTGAAGGGAGGAGAGAGACATGATTGAGTTAGATGTAAAATTTCTATTCTTACAAATTTAAATTTTTAGAGGAAATCAAGACATTGACACATTAAATCGGTTAACTTAACGGAAGTTATATATTGATATGGAAGGGGGAGAGGACAAAAAGGCATAAAGAGAAAGAGAGAAAAAAGTTGTGATTAATTGTCATTAACGTTCTTTGGAATGGTCACTGGTGTTTTGCTTTACTTTGAGAGTTCATAAATATAATGTTTGATATAAGTTTGAATGTTTAAACAGTCTAAGGAATTTAATTGTATGTTTGTTAAAGTTTTTTTTAAACTTTATTACACAAATTTTGGTGATTTAATATGAAATAGTCGATTAGAAAAATACTCATAGAATTTACATTAAAACGCTAAAATTTTATTTTCAAATAAAAGTTTACTTCTATTTGTAATTGTTTATTAAGGTGATATCTCTATCAGTTTGAATTTTATTCATGAGTTTATTTAGCGATTATTTTTATATTGGTAATTTCTCTTACTAAAATTTAGTTTTAAGTTAATATGGAGTGATATTTGAAGGTAATATTAGAGATCTTGCTCTATCATATATTGTAAACACATCCATGTAAATTTCATATACATACGTTCTTTTACATGTGCAGTCATTCATACAGGTACACATGTACCGATATACATGGGTGATTTCATGTATTAATACCTACATATATATTTTTAAATGTTTCCGCATACTTACACACATATATATAGGTGTGTCCTTAGAATTCCCTAAAAAAACTTCTCTAAGAAATATTAGGTAATGACTTTAGTATTCAATTATCAGACATCTAAATATTTTATCAGGGTAATTCATTTAAATTAAAAAAAAAACTTTCTCCGTATTGTAAAGAATTTTAAACTCACAATTCCAAATGGAAAATATTAAGGGAGAAAGAAGGGTAAAACATCAATAACATACCTGTAAGTCCTTATATATATATATATATATATATATATATATATATATATATATATATATATATATATATATTTGGGTATTTAGGAAGCAATGCTTCTATCATTCACATTTCATTAAAAACGACTGACAAGGTGCTTTTATTTAGTTTTTTATATAATTTCTCGTGCGATCTAATAAATTTTTATTTTTTATTTCCGGGTGACAAATTAAAAAAAAAAAACATTTCATAAAATATACATACAACAAACTATTTCTAATTTTAACAGTTAAAATATAATCCTTGAAAATGGCTAAATAAAAATATATAATACATTGCCAATGTGGATTGTTCATGTATTTTCCATTGCACTCACACACACACTGATACACGCAGGTTCGCGTGCACACATACACACACACGCACACACACACACACACATATATATATATATATATGAATGTGTATATATTTATATGTGTGTGTGTTTGTGAGTGTGTGTGCTTATGTAATCTCACCACTACTCGTTTCCATATAGTTTTAATGTACCAATGTTAAATAAAAACAGCAAAAAAAACAAAACAAAAAACAAAACTCGTAATAGACCTTTAAATGTTCAATGTTACAAGTGCCTTAACAAAAGGACTTATTTAAAAATCAATTTCAATCTCCTGAGATAAAACAGATTCGGATCGCAGCAGGACAAGCACTTTATGCACTCGTCATATTTTTTTCTTTTTAGGTTTCCAAATATAGAGAAGAAGAAACAAGACTAGATTTCACAGTAGGTCTTCAGGAATCTAACAGAATCGAAACTATTCGCTCTTTCTATTATTTTTAATTCTTCAATAACATCTCCCTTTCTTAAATTTTGTGTCGATGCTGGTGGTAACTTGAAAAAAAAATTACTGATACATTTTCTCATCTCATATTAAAGAGCGACTTTATTTATATTAAGCAACGATAACCCTGCCGACATCTTTCGAATCGAATTTGTTTTATGCTAATGTCTATATATTCGTTTATTTATAGTCATTTTTGTACATATTTTAAATGAATTTCTTTGTAAACGTTTATATCTTTTCTATTAGTTTGTTTCAAGTGAGCTTTTCAGTTTAAGTAGATATGACAAAGGATAAATAGCATTTTGTTTTTCAATGGTCAATTTTACATTAAGTGCAAGGCATGCTATATTTGCGTTACATTACATAATGTAACGTAAAAGTCATCAATTATATAATTATATCGTATTAAAGATTCTCTAAACATGTATGTATTCAGGTAAGTTTATTGACAAGTTCCGTGCCGAACAAGAATTCCCTCGACACAACGCCCGGTTATTTAATTTAATATTGTGAAATGCATCGGTTTCTAAATTTTATATGTCAGAAATAGTTAATGCAGATTTCTGTGATGATTAACGATCAACCCCGGGACATTATCAGAGCATTATTTAATGGATATTCAGGCGCCCTACGGTTTATTGGTGCGCCTCCAAATCTTTTGATGTCCAAAGACTGGTTGATCCTTTTTCAGTGGGCCTTCCAAGCTTGAGATGTCCAGAGTCTAGTCTATCGTGCATCAATAGGATTACAAAGTTCCACATGACTACGGGCATGGTCGATCGTTTATCAAAGCGCATTCCAAGATCTAGATATCCAGAGCCTCATCTATATTTTGTCAAGATGGCCTGAGAGTGATTATCACTTCTGATCTATCTACACAAATGACTTTAATATATAATAAATCCAAAACCAGGCATTAACGTTCCATCATTACTAAGCAGGTCTTGCATTATCGATTCATAATAAAAGTTTACACTGTTAATGTTACTACTTGGCATGTAGGCCTGTTAGGGCACAAGCAAGTATTCGCCCCCAAATATAACTTACTTATACTATCGTTAGCCAAACTTCTTGGGAAGTGTCTCTTAGTTGCAACTCTCTGAATGGTATCCGACTCTTTCTAATATATAATTCTTAATTCTTCCACGTGATATTCGAAAAAGACCTTTCATTGATTATCTCGCATTTGTTGCTCTTGACCTTTGTATTTGGCAGAACAACTGTATAAATATAAAGTGTGGATCTCATATAAGATCTCTCATTTCGGTAATCATGTATAGTAATGATCATTGCTTTAGCTGCCTTTCATCAAGAAGTGTAAATACTGGTTTGTTCCAAAAAAGGTTCAAAAGTTTTTTTTTCTTTATTGAGAGCAAGCAATATCTATGCACAACCCCATTCCATATATATATATATATATATATATATATATATATATATATATATATATATATATATATATATATATATATATATATATATATATATATATATATATATATATATATATAAATAAATATAAAAAAAATGTATATTGTCATCCACAGACAGACTGTTTTCACAGCTCATCAGTGTGGCTAGACGTCCGGTTGCCTCTGGCTAGAATCGAAAACCGGCTGAATTCGCGTCAGTCGGAAATTTTACCCTGAAGCCGTTGGCTCACGGCAGAGAAGAAGGTGAATTTAAGCGTATTTATTTTTAGATACTTTGAATTGGACAAAGACCGACAATTTATTTAAAGACATTTATGATATGTTTAACCTTCGTTTTATAGATACAAGTATTTAAGCAAATGCTCTGTTTTATAATAAAACAGTATTAAATAACATTTACCGGCCTGAATGTCCGAGAAATTTTCGGAGAACGAAAATTTTCCATGAAAATTTCTCGGACATTCAGGCCGGTAAATGTTATTTAATACTGTTTATTATAAAACAGAGCATTTGCTTAAATACTTGTATCTATAAAAAGAACGTTAAATGTCTTTAAATATATATATATATATATATATATATATATATATATATATATATATATATATATATATATATATATATATATATATATCAAATATGGGGTGCAGTTCAATTTCTATTACATTAGAATGAATCATTCATACAAAAAGTTAATTAGTAAAAGTTAATGATATAAAATGGCGAAATCCCTTCGCTAAAAAACGTTTAAAGATGCATTAACCTACTAATCACTCGATGAATGTTATGATTCTTGATGTTTTGTTTTAATTGTAAGCAATATCATATCTTTCTTAAATATGAAAGTACTTTCGACTTTATAATCTGTCATCTTCAGGCATGGAAAATATTTTGTTTTGGTGAAATTCAGTTAGCATCCAAGAGGAAAATATATAATGCGAATCGAAGTATGTTCTTTTAATGTGTTTTTGATAACGGATACAAACTTCTGGAGCGTGCAGTCGCAACACTAAAATTAAATATTTTTGAAAATTTAAGTAAGTGTTTTTTTATCAAAAATGACAATTTGAGATTTTTTTATACGTGTTTATCGCTCAATGTGGCATGAACTAAATAGTTCAATATGTACAGTAATGTCTCAGTTGTTCTCCCGAAACTTTGCACGTCGGATAATTTAATTTTTGTATGAATGATTCATTGTAATATATATATATATATATATATATATATATATATATATATATATATATATACAAACCCGAATTCACTTCACAACATGGAAGACTTCAAGCTCATACGCAAATATAAGAACCTACTAATTTCCGCGCACTCCTACAAAAACAGAAAGGATTTTCTAACGAACTGTATATACGAGAAAGTCATTCCCCCGAGCATGTCCAATCTTCGAACAACATCTTCACACATTTTCCCGGACTACGTCAAACTCTACCTGGAATCATCAGTTAGAGACCTAAAATTTTCCGAGGAGCAAACTTTTAAAAAAGCCACACATCTAGGACGCGTACTAAAGCAAAAAAACAGTATGTTTCACAACACAGCTGAGAGACTCCGTTCTGAAGTGGCCAAAATTAATCATAAACACCTCAAGAGTTTAGAACTAAAACTTCACACTTTATGCGATCGCAGCAGTTGGAAGAAGATGGGAAGAGCCGATCTAGTCACAAAAATCTCCAGTACTACACTTAGTAGCGTAGAGACTGAAGCCCTCAGTTTTGGTCTAAAGTTTGCAACGGGTTTAAAAAACAACAACATTAGCAAACTGATAAATCTTAATTACAGACACAGGGACACCGACTTCCACAAAGGATTTACCCAAGGCATCTTAGCTGCCTCCTTGGACTGCCAAAATGCGGAGTTTACTTTACCCAAGAGGTATATGAACGCTTTAAAATCCCTGTCTACGAACAGTGATATTACCATATCTCCTTCGGATAAGGGTGGAGGTGTCGTGGTCATGGACACCGCTGCGTACAACCAGAAAATGTTGGACTTGCTCAATGACAGAGACACGTATGAACAGATCTCTCCTCTACAAGTTTCTAAAAATCTTAAAGAATTCAATAAGTCCTATAAGAGTCTCATTCATAATGAAGATAAGATTTGGCTTTCCCTTATCAATTACCACCCCACCATCCCTAAAATCTACGGGCTCCCCAAAACCCATAAACCTGACATCCCTCTAAGGCCCATTATTTCGGGCATAGGCTCAGCCCCCCATAACATTGCTAGGTTTCTAACAAAATTTCTCACCCCAATTCTGGGCACCATAAGTCACGCGCATATAAAGAATTCAGGCGCTCTTCTCAATAAGCTAAGCAATATCGACATAGGAAACAAATCCCTAGCCAGCTTAGACGTTAAATCTCTATTCACCAATGTACCGGTGGATAAATGTATTAAACGGCTAGAGAACCACCTTAAGAAAACTGACTTTAAGCTACCTATCCCCATCTCAATATGCATCAAATTATGCATCCTATGCACATCTCACTGTTACTTCCAGCATAACGACATGTACTATAAACAAAAGTTTGGCTTACCAATGGGTAGTCCTCTCTCTGGGTTCCTAGCATGCATATTTCTAGAATTTCTCGAGTCTGGACCTTTCAAATATATAATCCCTGATGATACACATTATTTCCGTTACATAGATGACATTTTATTCATTTACCCACAGAAACATGATCTAAACAAAATCACCGATAGATTGAATAGAGTAGAACCTACTATAAAATTTACTCACGAACTTGAATCGAATAATTCTCTACCTTTTCTAGACATACTACTCACCAGAAATAATAACAAACTAGAATTCAAAGTATATCGTAAACCCACATGCAAAAACGACTATTTACACTTTTACTCTCACAATGATACTAGGACTAAGACAGGTGTTATTATCGGATTTTACTTGAGAGCTCTGCGAATCTGTTCAGCAAAATATTTAGATGACGAATTTGGTTATATCGAGGATACCTTCTCCAGCCTTTCGTATCCGAGACAACTAATACTCGGCGCTAAACATAAAGCTTTGAAAATCCACAGAGTTCGTCCATCAGTACATAACAACATACCGACTACTACTACTACATCAAAGGTGGAGAGAGGCACACTCTCAGCTGCCCCTGATAATCCCATTGACCGCATCTTTCTACCGAATAACCCTCTGACCGAACACATCTCCAACAATCTAAACGCGCTAAAAATTAAAACTACTACATTACCCACTAAATCTATACGTAACATATTGAGTAATACCAGCAGACAACATATTACATCCGATGCTTGTGTCTATCAGGTGCCCTGCAGAGACTGCAACCTGAGTTATGTAGGCGAGACAGGTAGATCATTGAAATCTCGCATTTCCGAACATAAACGTGACATTCGCCTCGGTAATCTATGCAGTGCTTTAGTTATACACATAGCCAAATTTGATCACAATTTTGATTTCGACTCTGTGAAGATCTTAAAATATATCCACAATAAAAACCTTAGACAGATTTATGAGGCTGGCATGATAGCCACCTCACACACAGTAAATAACAGACCTGGTTTCTTTCAGATCGCGAGCTGTGTGGCGAGATTAATGCGTGACAAACGTACCGATAAGCTATAGTTTTAAATAGTCCCCCTCACCTTCCACTTAGGACACAATCTTTTCCCTGTGCGCAGGTCTTCGTAGTTGCCCCCCACGCGACGCCAGCGTATCCGACTCTAAGAAAGAATACTTGACTTTAGAATTTCAGTTTTTCTGTTTCTGACCAGTCCTGTATATATCGTCTCTTCATCAAACTTAAATCTAATATAAATATGTCTCCATTAACCATGTTCCGAAGAAGGTCTATTTGACCGAAACGTCTGACGTCGACAGAATAACAAAAACAAAATAAAAACAGTAAACTCACATATTCGGATTTTGCTTTGTCTTTTCCACATTTTCATCATATATATATATATATGTGTGTGTGTGTGTGTGTGTGTGTGTGTGTGTGTGTGTGTGTGTGTGTGTGTGTGTGTGTCTTATGAATAGATAATTCAATTTATTTGAACATATATATATGTGCGTTTGTGTTTTATGGACATCTCGTGTAATACATTCAGCATTTAAAGACACATGGCATGATGAGTGGATTTTGCATGAAACAGACTTGATTTTGACTTCAATATCCATACACACATAACACAGGCACACACACACACACACACATACACACACACACACACAGACACACACACACACAAAACAAATATATATATGCATGTATGTATACGTGCTATCTGTCACGATGCGAACCTTCGTCACACTCAGCAGAGTGAGCTGCGAAGAACAGTCGGTCAGGAAAATCTTAATATGTTTTCTTGAACACACACACAAACAAACCCCACTTAGACATACACAGAGACATAGACACACACACTCATATATATATATATATATATATATATATATATATATATATATATATATATATATATATATATATATAATTTACCCGTCAAGTGTCTGTACCAAACTGTGCGATTTACAACATTTAGTTACTTCGATTCGAACAATGACGGCCACTAGAGTTCTTTTCCATGTAATTTTTTTTCAAAATTCATTAGATTACGGCCATGTCACGTAGAAACACCGGTTTCCGTACGGTCACCGCAGTTAAAGAACGTCGAATCTGCTCAGTAAGTCGGTTAGCCGTTATGACATCCCAGGTCATTCTATGTGCAGCTCTATATTTATACGTTATATCCTCGTATTTTCCACGTCCTACATCTGTTATGTTCATATCACACACTACATTCGGTAACCCTCTGACTCTTGTCACTACCTAGATGGGTGTCCGATTGGGAATAGCTGGTGCTGTAAGTTTCGATGTGCCTGGGGTGTAATGGGTCACAGCTCGTAATTGGAAATGGGAGTGCAGAGCTTCAGTTCAAATCGGATTCATTATATTCCCTTACGGGGAAATACACTTGGGAAATGTTATGTATCCAACTCTTCACCTAAATCTATGGGTTAAATAGTAGGACTTTTATCAGTAAATTTTTATTATGTCTGAAAAAAATTATTCCATTATAAAATATTTTCTTACTTTAAGTGTTGGTAAGCCGTAAAATAGAAATCAATCCGTATCTGTCTATATTTCTGAGATGAGGTATTATATACACTATTTACATTATTCGGACTATTGTCCTCATGTTTGTCGCCATATTTATTACAACGTTTCGGCCTTTCAGTATCTCTCTATATTCCTGAGATGAGGTATTATGTACATTATTTACATTATTCGGACTATTGTCCTCATCTTTGTCGCCATATTTATTACAACATTTCGGCCTTTCAGTATCTGTCTATATTTCTGATATGAGGTATTATGTACATTATTTACATATAGGCTTGATCTAAAATCAATTTAAAAGGGAACAATTAGCGCACATTTTGTCTTAATGGTTATTAAATTATCAGCACACAGAGAAACAACATTAAAATCTCAAAAACCTACTTTACAGAATTATTGAAAAAAGATGGAAAAAAATGAAATTCTCTGAGGAAAATTCGAATCAGTTTCATTCATTTCTTGTTTGCAAGACTTGATTTATTCTCCGGACCAAAGCTACTTAAATCAGAAAACATAATTGTTACTCTTAAACATTGCTAAATTAGAAATCTTTTGTTAGGCACGTGGCTTGATTGTTGGAGTTGATTTTCTTCAAAGTTTTCCGAGTTGCAATAGAATTGACAAAGATGATTCGTCAAACATCATTAGTCAACTGACAGCAATGATGTTCAGAAAGAAATCAATAGCATTCGAAGAATCATCTCGTTTTTATCGGCCTTGTACCTGTTAAACCATACGTACATAGGGCCAAATATGCCAGTCCATTCTATCT
Source organism: Acanthosepion esculentum (assembly GCA_964036315.1). Classification (NCBI taxonomy): domain Eukaryota; kingdom Metazoa; phylum Mollusca; class Cephalopoda; order Sepiida; family Sepiidae; genus Acanthosepion; species Acanthosepion esculentum. The sequence goes on from OZ038505.1 coordinate 6,231,221, forward strand.
CCAAATAGCTCCCGAAGTTGTTTCGCTGCAGAGTTTAGAATCAAGCGAAGATGTCACTGATAAACGGGAAAAGTCAATGAAGGCATTCATATTTTTGAGAGCTATGATGCACCATAATTCAAGAGGACTTTGGGATGTAATTCCGGTTGTGCCAGGAAGAATGAGTTATTGCATCCTGGGAAAACCGTCGCAGTCATTTCGATTTGAAAAGGAGCCAGTCATAAGAAAATATAGCAGAAGCCATACGAGGAGAAATGAGAGATAAGTAGTAGAGGCACGTGCCCGCATACATGGTGGTGGGGTGGGAGTTCGTGTGTGTCTGGGGTGGGGGAAATGGAGGAGAAAACTAGAAACAGATAAAGGGAAAGGACAATAACAAGTGGAAATGGATTTAAAATTAGAAAGAAAAAAGAAAGAAAAGATTTTATTAAAGCTGACAAGAAAACTATGAAAAATCTCGGATAAACTGAAGAACGAAAAGTTAAATAATTCTTGTAAGAAAACAAGCGGACAATACATAATACTAATGAAAGGTATAACGAAAAATAATCACTAAAACCTAAGGAAAAAATACAAAAGAAAGCAAGAAAGAAAAAAAAGAAAGAAAAGTGAAATACGGAATGAGAAAGAAAGAAAGAAAGAAAAAAAAAGAAAAAGCCGACAAAAGAACGGAAATATAACACGGAAAAAGAATGCCAACGAAAAGAAAGACAGGAAGATGGAAAGCCAAGCAAAAGAACGAAAATGAAAAAAAAAGAAAGATAATGGATAAAAAGACAGAAAGCAAGTAAAAGAACGACAATGTAAGATGGTAAAAAGAAAGAAAGAAAGAAAGTCAAACAAAAGAACGATAATATAACAGGAAGAAAAAGAATGCTAAGGAAAATAAATAAGTAAAAAAAGAACGAAAGAAAGAAAGAAGGAAAGAAAGACAGAAGGAAAGAAGGTCAGTCAAACGAAAGAATGATAATGTAACAGGAAGAAAAAGAATGCTAAGGAAAATAAATAAATAAGTAAAGAAAGAAAGAAAGAAAGAAAGAAAGAAAGAAAGTAAGAAAGAAAGAAAGTCAGTCAAACGAATGAACGATAATATAACAGGAAGAAAAAGAATGCTAAGGAAAATAATGAAAGAAAGAAAGTCAGTCAAACGAAAGAACAATTATGTAACAGCGAGAAAAACAATGATAAGAAATAGGAAGAAACAATAAAGAAAGAAAGAAAGAAAGAAAGAAAAAAGAATGAATGAAAGAAAGAAACCCCAAAAAAGAAGTGAAATGAAGCACGGTAAGAAAAAATGAAAGGAAGATAAGCAAAAGAACGAAAATGTAACGCTGAATAAAGAAAGCGAAAGCAAGGAAAGAAAGCCAAGCAAATGAATGAAAATGTAACATGGAAAAAGAAATAAATAAAGAATGAAAGCTAAGGAAAAGAAGCAAAATGTAACACTAAAAAAAGAAAGCGAAGAAAAAGAAAAAAAGCTAAGCCAAAGAAAGAAAATGGAAAAAGAAAGACAAACAAATAAAGGAAAATGTAACGTGAAAAAAGGAGGAAAGAAAACACCAAACAAAAGAACGAAAACGTAACATGGAATGAATGAAATCTAAGAAAATGAACGAAAATGTAACAATGAAAAAAGAAAGAAGGAAAGGAAAGAACGAAGAAAGCCAAGCAAAAGAACGAAAATGGAAAAAAAAGGAAGATAAGTGAGAGAAAGTAAGAAAGCTAAGCAAATGAAACAAAATGTAATAGTGAAAAAAAGAGAAAGAAAGAAAGAAAGAATAAATGAAAGAAAAAAGAATGAAAACATAATTTTGAATAGAAAGAAAGAGACGATTGCAACGAAAATAAAAATTTGGAGGTAAAATGCGAAGGGAAAGAAAGAACGAAATATTGAAATCAAGTAATAACAAGGGAAAGGAATGGCTGAAGAATACAATTTATCAAGAAGATATAATAAATCAAAGAAAGGGTGAAGAAGATTCGATGATAAAATCAAGTCTTTTGACTGCACGTATAGGGTGGGGCGCACTAACGTTTGACATATTGTGTATAGTGGCCAATCAGATAGTCATCTTTGTAGACACTCGAATTAGAGCCTTTCCCTTTATACAAGCATTCGTTTAGCTACCGAGCAATAGGTTATGGCAAATCCGACAGACACTTGGCTTTTGTTCGTGATGGCAGATAAGGTGGCTCAAAATTGATCCATGTTCTTTTTACATACATATCTATATGCCTATACGTACGAAATATAGATGATCGATGTCAGATTCTCTTATGAGAATCAGTTGTTTCAATAAGAATAAACGCTGCTGGTAGAATTTTAAGGATATAATTTTATTAAAATTACATCGTTCGAGTTTCAGCGTTTATTATATATATATTATTAATTAATATAGATAATAGATTTTCCCATTGTTTTTGGATTTGTGATGCAAAGTTAAAATTATTAGTTTGAGACATAGACGCACAGACGGGAAGGGATGGACACACTGATCATTTAAGCGACCCACAACATATCCCAAACGATTGCACTAATTGAAAACATCATTCTTGTTTTTGTTCCTGTGTAAAGTGTACAGATGATGAGGTAGGGTTATGACAATGTCGCAAATAGTTATATTGTAATAAAAAAAATTGAAAAATCTTAAATTATTATTGTTTATGTTGAAAAAATAAAATAAAAAATAACGCCGACAATACCTTTCAAAAACTATAAAAATTGTCCAGTTACATTTTCTTAAGAACAAAGTAACTAATAATAACAAAACAAAAGTCGTTGAAACAAAGCAAGTTCAGTCGACCAATGATGACAATTCAAGAACAACGTAACTATAAACAATTTTTTCTATCCTCTGCCAGCCGCTATGATGGAGAAAGCATTACCTCGAACCGTCGCCAGTGAGACACGCTGCAAGAGCCACTCCGTTTCGCGAGGCTCGTTCCTTAATCGAGACGCAATCGCGCCAATCCTCCGAAGGAACGCCATCGACGAGGGCCAATAACCCCTGAAGTTTCCACTGCCACTGGAGTAAAAAAGAATCTATCAGCAAGAGAACAATATTTAGCATTTTTTTTTATCTCTGCGTCTCGGGCGACGAACCCCGGCTCAACCGCGGACCTGATCAAATTACCGGCCGAAAATCTCGAAGAATTACAAAAACTCTACCGAATTCTCCAAGAATTAGTATCATGGATAAACGTTAGTAAAAGAGAAACCATAATTTCGAATTGGAATAAAAATCTGATAACCCTGTACCGTGTATCCATTATAAAAGATTCACGATATGGAAGTAATAAATATTAAAAACAATTCAATATCTCAGTATATGGATTTTTTTAAGCGATTCACCCAAAGCAAGTCGGGAAGCGACTAGCACGAAAGGGGTTACAGAAAATTGGAGTGAGTTCAAATAGGAGTGATAGAGGAAAGGATGAAGATAAGGATAGTGGATAGATCACGGCATCTGGAGACGTCGATTGACATTACATTTGAATAGTTGGAGATTATAGCTATTAGGGAAACAGGAAAAGGGGAGGTTTTTTGTCGAATATATATATATATATATATATATATATATATATATATATATATATATATATATTTTAAGCGTGTCACCCAAGTAAGGCGAGAAGCCACTAGCACGGAAGGGGTTACAGAGAGTTGGAGCTAGAGCAAATAGGAGTGATAGAGGAAAGGATGAAGAGAAGGATAGTGGATAGATCACGGCATCTGGAGACGTCGATTGACATTACATTTGAATAGTTGGAGATTATAGCTATCAGGGAAACAGGAAAATGGGAGGGAGTTTCACAGGCGAGAGGTGCGAGACATGAAGCTCTTGGAGTAGAAGAGACGGCTATATTTAAATGTTTCGACAGTGAACGTGTTTGACCGAGATGCCAGCCTAGTAGAACGCTTAAATTCATGAACTCTGGGAAGGTTATAACAAATAAAATATAGAAGATAAACAAACTGAACAAAGATGGGCTGTGGTACACACGGTTGGTTGGTATATAGCCAAAACATTAAACGAAAATTCGAGTCATTATCCTAAATAGTTTCGTTAAAAGGAGATTTCGATATAGATAGCATTTGTACAGGTGAAGCTGTTCATAAAGATCGAAACTTTCACCGAAAGCTTATTAATAAAGAACGAATTAAGCATGTACATCTTCGCTAGGGCTATTTTATTTGAAATGGTATTTGAGAATCACAATGATATGTGCCAAATAACAAATAACACTGAGGAACAATGACCGCAACTGAAACGAATATCCCATATAAATCTCAAAGCGAATAATGATATAATCAAGATGTCGATGTCGCACGCTACTTCAGACAAAATGTTATGAAGGAACCGCCACCAGTACTGGAAAGTACGATAACATCTACTGGATTTGAGAAACCTATTTTCCTGAAATATTGCTTCAAAAGCATGATTTTGTGAATTTCAATCGAAAGTAACATTGACTATTCGGCTTATGAATGCCGAATGTTTCCTTATTAGGAAACAGCTAATGCTGCACTTGCCATTAATAATTTCAGCTTTTGAGTATCTTCCTAGTCGTCATTTCATTTTATGAAAAATGAGTTCATTTCAACAATGTCGAACGCGAGAGGCCGTGGATTAAGTAATACATGTCTCCACAATGGACAAATCAACCTAATATCGATGAAAGAGAGATGGGTTTGTGCTTGTAATGGGATCCTTGTGGTATTTTCATTTAGACATTTAAAAATGCACATTTCAACGTGTCTATAAAAATTTCATCGATAAGCATCCTGCGCTCATTACTAAGAAATTTTATCAATGACTTCCTAATGTATAAGGCGCAAGTTAGATGATAAAATGGTAAGAGACAAGAGGCAGAGTTTATGCAAACGTGGGAAAGATAAAAAGTTTAAGATTGTAGTGATCGGGGAAGCGTTCGCTTTGGAGTCGCTTTCGCAGAGCAGCGGTTCGAAGGAAGAAGCAGTTCGATTAGAACTTACATGTCACTAATGGCATACAGTGTGAATGCTGTTGGTTCTCGACAATGTGCATAGCATGATGAGTCTTAACCATTAGCTGAGAACTGTTCAAACGAAGGAATGTAGTTTGTTTCCACACTTTCAATGGAAATAACGATATAGTACCAAGAGGTTTGCAAAATTTTGTTTGTGAAAAATAGGATTTTAAGATAGAAAATAATTCGTCAGCACAAGAAAGCGGAGACTCTTTGAAATTCTATCGAGAATTGAAATTGAAGATTGGGCAGCCTTTGCCCATATATGGAAACAATAGTCTATTTTCGATCTAATCTGGTCTGCTCAACCGATAGGATGGCAGAATGGATCAGATACTGGAGCCGTACAAGGAAACGAACATTTTCCCTGCATATTAAGCGATATGATCGTAGTCACAAGTTTCATTCGATGTCTGGATTGAGTTTAAGTTCCAGTAGTGATACTGGCCGAAAGGACACCCTGCCAGAACACTCGTTTATCACGGTAGGGGAAATTTTAGAGTTCATTGATGTTGATGGAAAGTTACAAATCACGACCAAGTGCAAGAATAACAGGTAAGCTTTTGCCACTCCGTTGCTCTGTTCTGCCCCACCCGTCATAGTCTCCTTACCTTACATTAACAGATAAGTAGCTTTTTTTTCGATTGCTGCAGATCATTTGATGCGGAAAACTGTCTTTAATTAAAACCAGATTCAAGTGTGTGTCGAAAGCTTTTTAACTTCAAAACATCAAAAAATTTATTTCAAAAGATATTGCCTGAAAAGTCATTGCAAATAATGGTAAAAATAATAAAATATAATTTTGCTTAATTTTTTATGAATGAAATTGATAAAAACAAACCGAAATTATTAATGACTCAAATCAATATACGAGTGTCATTTAATAAATAAGGTGAATTTTTCGGTATAAGGACTTCTAATACAGATAGAAGCTTACTTTTTCACATGGATTTAATTTCTTTTGCAGATTAAAAAAAAAAAATTCATAATTTTGGCGATTAACAAAGCTGGCCGACCAAGAAGCATGCTCCAGGATTGAACAGCGGTCAGTTATCAAGTTTTTGTTTGCTGAAGACTGCAAACCAGTTGAAATTTATAGGAGAATGTCAACTGTGTATGGTGCCACATGTTTCAGCCAAAAAATGTCTACAATTGGTCTAAATTGTTTAAAGAAGGACGGAGCAGAGTTGAGGATGAAGACAGGCCTTGGAGGCCTACAGAAGTGAGGTCTCCTGAAGTTATCGAATCAGTCAATGACCTCATTCAGTATGACAGAAGGGTGACAGTGGATGACATTGCAAGGACTTTGAGCTTATCTGTTGGGACAGCACACAAGGTCAGCTGCCAGTGGGTGCCAAATATGCTTACTGCAGAGCACAAACAGCACAGCAGCCCAAACGGTGCAGACCATCAACGAGCTGGGCTGGGAACTGCTCCCTCATCCCCCTTACAGCCCAAACCTTGCCCCTTCAGACTTTCACCTGTTTGGTCCCTTGAAAGCGTTCACGAGAGGTACGAAGTTTAAAAGTGACGATGAATTCAAGTGTTGTGATCGACTGGCGGAGACATCAGTCCAAAGATTTTTACGCTGAGGGAATACGGAAGCTTGTGCACATGTGGGAAAAGTGTGTGATAGTGATCGGGGACTACGTTGAAAAGAAAGTAAGCTTCTATCTGTATTAGAAGTCCTTATACCGAAAAAATTCACTTTATTTATTGAGTGACCTTCGTACATCATGTGAGTAAAATTATAGATAATAAATTATCTTGTGGTGTCAAATTTTGGTATGCGAAATGGATGTTTTAATGTCGTATATAAATACAAACTATTGTAGTTGGCTTTAAGTCGTATCCAAGCATTTAATTTCTTCTTCACTGATCACCTCCTCGATAATGATGGCGTTGATGACAAAATTCGCAGCCAACGTGCAGGCTCAGGACAAAAGTCTTCCATTTTTATCAACACATGTTCACTTCATACATTCCCTATAGTCGTTTAGATTTGCCAGGTTCGGATGGAGGTGAAAGAAAACCAGAGTACAAGTAGACTGTCGATGACGTGAATTTGTTTAACCCTAGAACACTAACCATGGGCATGTAGTACCCAGCGCAAATTTTCCTATTTTTAATTACAATTTTCAGTACTTGATTTTCTTACCGAAAGAATATGTTTTTGCAGTTCCTATTAATGTTAACTCAAAGTACAAAGTTTGAAGTGCCTGCATGCAAAATATTTCAAATAAAGATTTATATTTAATATTGTTTTGATATTTTTAAAATCGGGTATGATATACCCATGGTTAGTAGTGGTGTAACTTTAATTGATGGTTAGTGTTCTAGGCTTAAGCTGGAACGCAACTTGCAATGAAACGTTCCACACAACCTTCCTCTGCGATACATATGAAATAATCCAATTATCAGACTGCAACGTACTACCGCTGATTCTGTTATAATTTCGAGTAGCGCCTTCTGTAGCATGTCTGTAATGCGTAGCCCTCTTCATCCGCTGAGATCTGTTGTTATCACCATTTGTTTGTTCCACCTTGGGGTTGCTCTTAGTCTTTGTCTTCGACTTTGCCGAGAAGTGTGGGATTGCTCTCTGAGTCATTGGAATACGACAAAATGTATACACCAGATATATATTTAATTATTAATATGTTGTACCTCTTTATAATGCATGTCGCTCTTGGTATCACAGATAGTAGGATAGAAAAAGAAAGAGTGATTGACATAATGAGTAAAAAAAAAGAGAGAAAAAATAGACAGACAAATTGAAAGAGATTAAAAGAGAGTCCGACACAAAGACCCATTGTCATATTTGATATAGGCAGTTGTTTGAAGTGTGGGGTTACCTTTTTGTCGTGACCTAACGATCTGCTGAGGATAAATTCTCCCCATAACGGCAAGGAACCTTTTGAAATTAAAATATTACTTAATTATTATAAAAATTTTGTGATATAATAAAAACAAATTATCTTCTTGTAATTAAAATCTATTAAACCAACACCGTGTTAAGCGTTCAAGATGAAACAGTAAGAGAGAGGGATGTAGAGGGTAAATCAGAAAGAAAGAGAGGAACGAAGAGAAAAAAGTGAGCGAAACAGAGGGGGATTATAGGGGAGACACTTTGATAAAGTCAGTTGATTGAATATTCGATTGAGGTTTTTATGGCTTATCAATCTTTCGTAAATTGTTTAAAGCCCGAAATCATATTTAGATTGTAAAGA
>OZ038505.1:6244457-6289457 GCA_964036315.1 Acanthosepion esculentum
GCTGAATACTATGTTTGGCTTTCAGAAAAGGGCTACTACGAAGGAGGTTAAGTGCCGAATTGCTATCTGACATAGTTTCATTTTTATTGAATCAGTCACGATAACTTTTAATCAAACAGACGTAGACATTTTAGTATAACTATATATATATATATATATATATATATATATATATATATATATATATATATATATATATATGTATATATATATATATATATATATATATGTATATATATATATATATATATATATATATATATATATATATATATATATATATATATATATATATATTACTTTAATTAAATGGTGTTTATTGCATCTATCATATTTTGCATGCGAAATATTAGTAACGAAAATGTTTCCCATGTATGAAGAGAATCGTCGTCCAATCTTTATTGCAGAAACCTCTGTGTGATCCCTACTGGGAAAGACATTCTCTTTTCTAAGATTCCTCGAATGAGCAGGTCGATAGATGCAATGATCACCGTTTAATAAATAAAAATGTGACGTTTATTTCAGTTACAAATTATCTGCTACATTAATGTTTGAAATAATAAAAAAGTTCAATGAGAAATATATCTATTAATCCGTTTGAAATACTATATTTTATCACGTTAAACGTTATTTTAATGGATACTCGTATTTGTGTAGACGCCCAAAACAGTTAGTAAACAGTATATTTATTTATTTTCGTTTACCGACCTGAATGTTCGAGAAATCTGATACTCCCTAGCAGATTTTTTTTAATAATGATTTTCTTAAAATTACGAATAGATTTTTCCATGTAAAAAAGTTACCAAGATCCAGAAAGAGGCTTACACAGGAGCGACTTTTTATTTAATTTTTGATTTTGAAGCTACTATACAACATTTCATGCCATTTATCATCACTCGACTTAAAAAAAAGTCAGATAATGAAACGCGTCAGCAAGAATAAGAACTATTTTTCAGTCATCTATTTATCCATTTTTACTTATCTTCGCAAGAGAAAAATTTAACAATGCACACACACACACGCACACACACACACACATACATACATATATATATATATATATATATATATATATATATATATATATATATATATATATATATATAATATTTACATTCTTCGGACTATTGTTCTCATCTTTGTCGCCATATTTATTACAACGTTTCGGCCTTTCATCACCTGTCTATATTTCTGACATCAGGTACTATGAACACTATTTACATTATTTGAAATATTGTCCTCATCTTTGTCGCCATATTTATTACAACGTTTCGGCCTTTCAGTATCTGTCTATATTTCTGGGATGAGGTATTATGTGCACTATTTACATTATTCGGACTATTGTCCTCATCTTTGTCGCCATATTTATTACAACGTTTCGGCCGTTGTACGCTCCGACATACTTCAGGTTGTTGGAATGTCGAACAGAACGCTTTACTTAGCTCACTGGGGTAGACTGCTCTAGTTCCACCTGCCATGTTTAATGGATGTCAGTTATCAGTTATCTCTTGTTAATTTTCCTCTGAAAGTTCTCCACTGCGTTAAAAGTACTCCACTGCGATAAATATGAGGACAATAGTCCGAATAATGTAAATAATGTACATAATACCTCAACGCAGAAATAGAAACAGATATATATATATTTATATATATATATATATATATATATATATATATATGTCTATATTTCTGAGTTGAGGTATTATATATATATATATATATATATATATATATATATATATATAAAAGTGAACATAGAAGTCAATACTTAGAGGCGACTGTCTGTTTCATGCTAGATGCAATCGTCAGGCCAGACATTTGCATCTAGCTTGAAACTGATTTTCGCCTCTCAGTGTTGATTTCTATGTTCACTTTTATATTTACACACGCTCTATCTCTGATATTGAGCACTTTATCCCCTAAATATAGCACATCTTAAGACTATATTTCTTCATATATATATATATATATATATATATATATATATATATATATATATATATATATATATGTATGTATTTATATGTATATGTTTATATATTACACCGCTTTATTATATATATATAAGTGTTTTACCAAGTGGTTTAAGTCTACTCGTGTAGCATGGTTGTCTGGCAATTTAATAAGGTGCTGCAAGAATTGCTCGACCTCCCAAATCGATAATGGTCAGATTCGAAATAACGCCCCAATGATTCTTCCTCGGAATATTACTGAAATGTAAGTGTAGAAGTAATATTGCTGTCATATCTGTTTTGTGATATCAACTCGAAATCTCACTACAAATTCGAGAATCCATTTGTGATTTTACTGATCCAGATCTGTCATCTTGGCATCAGTCATCTTCCCAACCTCTGTTATTTTTTCTATAAATATTTTCATGCTAGTTCTTCCAATGTTTTCTCCATCTTCGTACCTCAACAACATGACCAAAAGCGTACTATTTGTTTAGCAAATAATTCTCAATTTTTACTGTTGAATTAGCTAAATATAAACGTAAGTTCTATTACAATAGGTTCTTCTGTCGCACTTCTCGCCTGTGGAATTCTCTTTCAGGTTCTTGCTTCCCTGCCACCTTAAATCTTCATAAATTAAAATGTCATCTTCTGTCATCCCGAACGCTCTTTCTCTTATTGTCCTTTCTCCTCACTTAAACATATTCATTCATTTTCCCTGTAAACATTTTAAACGTTATCGCCTTGCTTGGAGTGACATGATAAAATAACTGTAATAATAATATTTTCTTTTATTAAATATTCGTAGATGAAATAGACAGAGGATAAGAAAAATGTTAAATATAGGGTGTCTCAAAATAATGTATACACTCTTTAAATATCAATAATTAATAATACATTACCGTGATGTGAGAACTTATATGGATGAAAATAATCAAAACAGATTGTTTGGAAGAAGAGGGACATTTGAATCCCCACCTAGATCACCAGATTTGACACCCTTGGATTTCTTTTTGTGGGGGTTTCTAAACTACACAATTTATAGCAGTGTACCTGATACAGTTGCTGAAATGTGAGTTGCAATTGAAGAACGTGCTCAAATACCAGAGGAAATGATACTGGTCGTTTATAGGTCTATTTCTTCAAGATATGAAAAGTGTATTGAACAGAACGGCAACCAGTTTGAGCACTTGATGTGAACTCATCATTATATTAAAATTCTGCCACTGCCCCAAGTAACGTTTATCTTATTAAAGTTAATTTTCTATGTTATTTGTATATTTTACTCTCAAACTCTTTAAATGTGTATTCTTTCTCTTGTATTAATCTTATTCACAACTCAAAATACATAAAGTTACAACGATTCAAATGGTGTATATATTATTTTGGGACACCCTGTATATGTGCGTATATCTGTGTCCCTATATATGTATGTGGCTGTATATGTATATATATGGGGTGCAGTAAAATGAACGCCCTCTGTTTGTTTTTTCGATCTGAGGTGGAGAGAAAGACGAGAAGAATCTGAGTGGCCATCTCTATCACTGGTTCTAAAACCGGCAGACATTTTCCTGTGGGGTGTACTGAAATATCATTTTTACAGACTCAAACTGAAAACAAATAATGAATTAAACCAATAATTTTCTGATAGATTTTTCTGCAATAAATGTAGAAGTGTGTCAGATCGTTTGTAGAATTGTTGCTAATATGGTCCAGCGTTGTAATTAACATGAAGGAGAGCATTTTGAATATGTTAAATGGTTTGTTAATCATAACAAATAATGTTGTTTTGATGTGACATTAATTATATATTTTCTTAAAGTACTGTTATTTAGTTTTGTTCAATAAAACTTAATAAATAAAAATGTCTTTACGTCTGCCAGTCCGTATATATATCTCATAAAAATTTGGTAGCAACCCTTCATTGGGAAATGTTTCATTAAATAGACATGGAGCCATATTCTTTTTTCTTCATCCGTTCCCGCAAAGTTAAGATATATATATGAAAGATACATCCCAAAAGTATTTCGAATTCTGAAATCATTCGTCATGAAACTAAAGGTTCAAAAGACTTTTATGATCTTCACTTATCGTACTCGGAATATAAATGTATTCCTCGATTGCTACACATATTCAACAGAGATGTGATATCGATTCGTCTGGCTTAATTCCTAAACGCTGCATAGCACAAAACGCTGTAATGCCGTTATATAAGCCTACTACTGAATTCATCCCATAATGTAGTCACGAGCATGATCATGAGACCCGTAATCCATTACTGCAGACGTAGTAACGGTGGTGTTTCTTGTGAAAGATAGGTAGACATATCCTAACCCTCTCAAGGCTGCTTTCAATTCAATGTTGTTCGTTCTACTAGACCAAATGGCAGTCAAGCTATCACCAGAATCTATCTTACATATTTATAAATCTACCATTTACCCTTGCTTTGAATATTGCTTTCACATCCGGTTAGGTGTTCCAGCTATATATTTCGTCATTCTTGACCAAATCCAACGCTGTACCTGCATTTTTATAGATCCTGACCTGGCATCTCGGCTTCATTCTCTTTGCCACCGCCGTAACGTAGCTTCTCTGTGTCTTTTATATGAATAATTTCAAGGTAATTGTTCTGAAGAAATTTCCGCCATGGTACCTAGATCTTATGAATTTAATCGTCATACTCGATTGGGTGCAAGGTTTCATCATTTTACATCTGAAATGTATAGAGGTAACTGTAAATCCTATTGTAACAGTTTCTTTTATCGCACTTGTCGGTTGAGAAGACCTCTGCCGGCTTCATTCTTCCTAATCAACTTTGATTTAAATTCAATGTCAATCATTATCTTCCTGTTCTTGTGTTGTCATCTATACTTAATATTAGTTTATTCTTATATACTTTAACACTTAGTAACCTCTTACAGCCGAATGGCTCTTTTACCTTACCATAAAATGTTTAACAAAATAGTATCTAGAATCGAGTTTGTCTTGCTATTTACCCATAGCTGGGGTACATAATGAGATATTTCTCTTAACATTCTCAATATCGAAGAACATGCCAACTGTTTAGATATTTATTATATACTGGCTCTTTCCTATGTCAGAATCGACTTGATAAAATAGAAGATATGGTTTTTACCGCCTCTGGAAATAGCATAGCGTCGGCCTAACTTAATCAGAAATGATAAACACAATATAATTCAGATACAATTGAATAATAACCACATCTGTTTTATCATCAAATAGTTTAAAGGCCAGGAGTGTCCGGGTGGAAAGGTTTAATATAATTTCCACGGCTCATGTCAATAAAACTCGAATGGCCAGGGCTATTAAGATATACCAGTTATCTTGGAAGACTATCCGTAGTTTTCTAGATCAATGTACGCATGTTTTGCACATGGGAAAGAGAAAGGAAAAAACTAAGATACAGGGAATAAAATAGGGATCGGGGGTGGGAGTTGAAAGAGTTTCAATAAGATACTTTATTTGCATTTTTCTACGCACACACTCAAATCCCGTAGACTCGACTGGAGGAGTATGGTATATTTTCTAAGCGTACATTAGATATAGTACAAGGCCAAATACATTGAGCACGAAGTTTGGATAGAATTCAATAGTCAGTTGTAATTCATCTAGCGAGATAAGCTTACTAACTGTTACATCACGTCGAAGATCCCAAATCTTTTTGAAAGCGTAACTTAGATATGGCACAAGGCCGAATGTGTAGGAGCACTCAGTGAGGATCGAATTCAATAGTCAGTTGTAATTCATCTAGCGTGACAAATTTGCCAAACATTGCACCTTGTCGAAGTGTGTAAGCGATTTTCTAAGCGTAGATTAGGTGTGGCACAAGGCCGAATGTATGGAGTTCTCAGTATGAATCAAACTCAATAGTCAGTTGTAATTGATCTGTCGAGATAAGCTTGGTAAACATTACATCTAGCAGAAGTGCATGTTTTTCTAAGCGTAAATTAGGTGTGGCACAAGGTCAAATGTATGGAGCTCCCAGTGAGATTCAAACTCAATAGTCAGTCGTAACTAATCTAGCGAGACAACCTTGCTAACCATTACACCTGGTCGAAGTGCGTAAGTGTTTTTCAGGGCGTAGACTAGGTGTGGAACAAGGCTGTGTATATGGAGCACCCAGTGAGAATCAAACTCACTAATCAGTCATAATTGATCTAGATTGACAAAATTGCTAACTATTGCATCACGTTGAAGTGCCCAAGTGATATTCTGAGTGTAACTTAGATATGGCACAAGGCCGAATGTGTAGGAGCACCCAGTGATTTTCGAATTCAATAGTCAGTCGTAATTGATCTAGCGAGACAAGCTTGCTAACCATCACACCTGGTCGAAATGCGTAAGTGATTTTCCAAGCGTAGATTACGTGAGGAAGAAATCAGTAAATATAGTCCACCCAGGGATGATCAAACTCAATATTCAGTCGTACTTGATCTAGCGAAACATGCTTGCTGGCCATTACCCCAGGTTGAATCAAATAAGTGACTTTGTAAGCATAGATTAGATGTGGCACAAGAGCAAATGTTTGGGGCAACCAGCAAGGATCGAACGCACTATTCAGGAGTAATAGATCTAGCGAGATAAGCTTGATCATTATACCACGTCGAAGTGACCCTACTGGGTGAGTATGAGACCATACCTCCCAACAACACTTAATGTTGTTGTCAGTTACTTATGTAGTTCCCGTAGTAAGATGGTTTTGACGGGTTGATGTTTCTAGCCTCATGCTCTACAGGATTTGAATTCAGATTCCTAGTTCACCTATGCTGACTGTCAACTAAGACTAAAGCGTCCTACCTGTACTAGTCGAGAAGAAATTGATTCATACATTTCACAAAGGTATATGAGTTTCACGGATGGAACGAACCCGACTCGAATTCGAACTTCGTTCTCCGATAACTCATTTCGAGCCACTATACATTACCCCACACGCGTATCCTGCAACTTTTTTTAGGCGGCTGTTAAATCATACTGTTTCTAAAATATTGTTTATGAACATCGCAGTGATGACTAATTTGTTTTATCAAACATATATTAATGTTATATAGCTGAGTTGATATCGTCCTGGGTAGGATGATTAACTACATCCACATTCAGCGTAAGACGATAAACTACGTCCAACAGCAAGGCCGTCGATCGGGGGTTTTGAAGAGCGTGGAACCACATCTTAATTACTGTTGTTCCCAGGTCCATTCTGATCTCCCCTTTAGAACCTGTTAGGGTCCCAGCTATGGGCAAATAGTTAACCCCGAAACTGAGGGAAAAAGCATTATAAAAGTGTAAAAATAGATTTTAATACCAGAAATACTTTGTAAAAAAATTGTTACCAGCAATATGTTTGTTTTAAAAAAATTATTACCAGGAATACGTTTTTGAAAATATTACCAGCTATACATTTTTGAGAAAAAAAACTATTACCAGAAATAGATTTTTGAGAAAACAAAATATTACCAGGAAAAAAGTTGTCGGCATTAATAACCCATTTCGGTTGATATGACGTGAAACAAACCAAACCAAACGAAAGCTGTGTTGATATCATAATCCTAACCGTTCACGGACAGTCGACTCGGTGATCCAAGTTCAAATTCCGGGATACTATATTGTATTCATTTTCTAATTCCAGCTTTGAGTTAAAACAGCGTAGACAGTCTGCCTTTGTATGTGAAGGACAATGTTACAAACAACACATGACAACTAGTAAATAATATAGAAACCAGAATGTTCATTGATTCAATAACTGAGATGTATTTTACGACTTATCGAACTTTTGTAGGTTATTTAGTGCAAGAATATACATTGTACAGTGTATGATGTTTTTAGAGATAATAATTATTGACAGATACAATTGCAGCCAATTAATCCATAGCTATGGGGAGAAGATTTGGATTCATCCCTTCCCCAAAGATATTTACGCGTAAATGAATATAACGAACTCGACTAGAATTTGAACTCAGCTATCCAATTTCAAATTCTAATCCAATTTCTAATATGTATATAAAAAAAAATCTACACGGAGTGGGTTGTCTAAAATCCAACAAACACCAATCTCTCTCTCTCTCTCTCTCTCTCTCTCTCTCTCTCTATATATATATATATATATATATATATATATATATATATATATATATATATATATATATATATATATATATATAACAATGTGAACTTGTGTTCTAAGTAGTTTCTCATCTAAATAAAAATGAGTTTCACACACGGGAGCTCATGCAAACATAAACATATGTGAACAGTATGAGACTTGGTATATATACGTTTATATGTGTCGTTATGCACATACGTACGCATTTGATCGTTGTATTCAATGTTGGATTTTGTAGCGAATATTTTTTTTGATTGTTGCGCTGTCAACGCGCAGACAGTTTTTTACATTTGTTCGCTGAATAATATTTTCTCGCATGCACGCATATACGTATGATGGGGTCTGGGTAATATTATGATAGGTAAAAATTGCGATTTATTTTTAAGGCTGTTTTGTTATTATTTTAAAGGCGGTTATTTGCTTGTTTTTCCCGATTGCGCATATGCAAATCAAAGAAATTTCAGTTTTTAATATTTATTTGTATTTATGCGGTTTTATTAAATTTCCTCGGGTAGGAAGAGAAGTAATTATAATTGTGGGCTGATACGTTATTGATAATATATATAATAAATTGCATATATATATAAAAATATATTTAGTTTACGAAAAACTAGGTAATCCGTATGGGTAGACCTAAGGAGGATAAAATCCAGAGAGCTCAATGTAAATCGGAGCTAATAATTTAAATAAAAACAGACCACTTCAAGGTTCCATATAATTAATTATTTCACCACAGCCGTTTTAAAGGACAGCGGATCATCAGATTTTATTTCTAAACGTTGAAATGAAAAATGAAAAGAAATTTACACATTTATGACGGGCAGTAATAAGTAAATTAACGAAGTGAGGGAGTGATGGGGGAAAGGAGTAGAGAGACATGATTGAGTTAGATGTAACACTTCTATTCTTTCAACTTTAATTTTTTTGAGGAAAACCAGACATTGACACATTAAATCTGTTAACGGAAGTTATATATTGTAATGGGAGGGGGATAGGTCAAAAAGGCATAAAGATAAATAGAGAGAAAGAAGTTGTGATAAAGTGTCATAAGTTTTCTTTGCAATGGGCGCTGTTTTTTGCTTTATTTTGGGAGTTCATAAATACATTTTTATATAAGTTTGAATGCTGAAACAGTCTCAGCAATTTAATTATATCTTAGTTAAAGTTTTTTTAAAAACTTTATTACAAAAATTTGGCGATTTAATATGAAATAGCCGATTAGAAAAATATTCATAGAATTTACATTAAAACACTAAAAAATTTTATTTTCAAATATAAGTTTACTTCTAGTTGTATTTGATTATTAAGGTGATATCTCTATCAGTTTGAATTTTATTCATGAGTTCAATTAGCGACTATTTTTAGATTGGTAATTTCTCTTACTTAAAATTTAGTTTTAAGTTACTATGGAGTGATATTTGAAGGTAATATTAGAGATCTTGCTCTATCATATATTGTAAACACATCCATGTGAATTTCATATACAGTGTAACCCGGATATAAGAGAGTTGTCGGGTGCGGAGAAGAAGTCTCTTATATCCGGGTTTCTCTAATATCCGAGTTTGGTCTATTATATATACATTAACACAGGTGTTAATTTCGGACCAGAGAAAATCTATCTTATATCCGGGTTTCTCTTATATCCGGGTTACACTGTACATACGTTCCTTTACATCTGCAGTCACTCATACAGGTACACATGTACCGATATACATGGGTAATTTCATGTATTAGTATCTACATATATCCTTTTAAATATTCCCGCATACTTACATATATATAGGTGTGCCCTTAGAATTCCCTAAGTAAGTTTCTCTAAAAAATATTAGGTAATGATTTTAGTATTCAATTATCAAAAGTTTAAATATTTTACCATTAATAATGATTATTAAAGGGTAATCCATTTAAATTAAAAAGGGGGGGAAAGCCTACCTATTTACCTACACGTATATAAACATATCGATATTCATACCGGCCAACTACAAATATATGTTCACAATACACAATTACACCAAAAGTAAACATATTTTTCTATATAAAAAACATATACATATACATGTCAAAAGATGTATCAATGTTTCAGTTCACTTACATATTGTATACATACAGTTATGAGTTCACATTCATATGTGTATAACAACATTTCAAAAGCAAAAAATAAAGATCAAATAATATTAGTCTTCCTATATAGTTACTTTTAAATATATTTCGTTAGGTTGAGGTTGTTCTTATGTCGGCATTTAAAAATTAGTTCATTATGTCTGTTTAGTAATACATCAGGATCTTTATGCTTTATAATGAGTATCTTTTCTTTTAGACATAAGTCGCATCTGTCTCTGAAATTTATTGGAGTTCTGTCTCTCGCGATGATCTTCCATTTTATTTGTGGGGTAATGTAAAAAGAACCAAACGGCACTGTCAATGCATTATTGGGATTTGTTGGAGGGTGGCTTAACCCCACATATATATATATATATATATATATATATATATATATATATATATATATATATATATATATATAAGATTTGTTCCAAAGGAAATCCCATCTAGTTGGAAGAGCTGGTGTTCTAAGTAGTTTCTCATCCAAATACAAATGTGTTTCAACGTTTAGAAAATGGCATTTTGCCGCATCTTTTCTTTTCTTCAACGGATCATGCGTAGGTGCCACTCTGCTGAAGATGCAGCAAATTTTGATCTCTTTCAGTTCACTTTGTTATATTCAAAGTCTTCGTGTTTCTGTAACTCACTTGGGAAATCAAATTTCAAACACAAACGCACATGCAATACTTGACGACAGATTCTAATATCCAAACTAAAAGTAATGCCTCTGTTTATAAAAGGAGTTCTCTCCCTTTTTCTTCTTTTCGCGCCCATTATGATTGGCAATCAATCACAGTGTAAACTTTGCGAGAAAAGAAAATGCAATATAAATTTCATCATGCAATGCTATCGTGGTTGCTACCATTTCTGATTGAGTATAAACAAATTAGTCGGGTGTTCTTCCCTGAAGAATGATTCAAATTATTTCAGTTCCTTTTATCTTTCAGTCGATGTTTAATTCTATGTTACGTTGAGAATTTAATCATCTCAATTGACAGTTTGTAGGAAATGGCTTTTGGCTAATTAATTCCTGTGTAATAATATCAAGGTAAAAAAGAAGGCTCTTAGTTGCTTTCTAGATTGATGTTGATTTTGTTTCTACAGTGTCAGTGCGAATGATATGTTTCTCAAAGGTTAAAGTATATGTACATGAGGACGTGGACAATGACTCTTTATCTTCCTGAGTTGTGTGATTTTTTATATCTCCAATTCTGATTTTTGTTGAACGGTATATTTGTTCAAATATGTCATTTCTGGTTAAAAACACCTTTTCTTTGTTTCTCGAGCTTCCTATGGGCCTAGAGCGTATTATAAACTCCAAACCTCTTTGCCTCATTATAGGCATCATTAATTTCAACTCTCTGTTTCTGAAAGAGGGCGGTTCTTTATAGTAACTAGTGTCCTTAACAATTCATTGTCTTTCAATATTTGTCCGTATTTCTGAGGTATTATGTACACTATTTACATTATTAGGACTATTGTTCTCATATTTGTTCCCATATTTATCACAACGTTTCGGCCCTTCAGTATCTGTCTATATTTCTGAGATCAGGTATTATGTACACTATTTACATTATTCGGTCTATTGTCCTCATCTTTGTTGCCATATTTATCACAACGTTTCGGCCATTCAGTATCTGTTTATATTTCTGAGATGAGGTATTATGTACACTATTTACATTATTCGGACTATTGTCCTCATCTTTGTCACCATAGTTATTACAACGTTTCGGCCCTTCAGTATCTGTCTATATTTCTGAGATGAGGTATTTTGTACACTATTTACATTATTCGGACTATTGTCCTCATCTTTGTCGCCATAGTTATTACAACGTTTCGGCCCTTCAGTATCTGTTTATATTTCTGAGATGAGGTATTATGTACACTATTTACATTATTCGGTGTATTGTTCTCATATTTGTTGCCATATTTATCACAACGTTTCAGCCCTTCAGTATCTGTCTATATTTCTGAGATGAGGTATTATGTACACTATTTACATTATTCAGACTATTGTTCTCATCTTTGTTCACCTATTTATCACAATGTTTCTGCTTTTCAGTATCTGTCTATATTTTTGAGATGAGGTATTATGTAAACTATTACATTATTCGGACTATTGTCCTTATCTTTTTCGCCAGATTTATTACAACGTTCCGGACGTTGTAATAAATATGGCGACAAAGATGACGACCATTGTCTTTCGCATAATACGCCAATTCTTTTTCTCAGCATTCATCCGTAGAATCATGATTATCTCGTTCTAAGACTTTCCCTAAATTACAAGGAAATTTTCCCACGTGTATTTCCTTATAGAAATCAGAATAGGGCTATATATTTATTGCTTTGAATCCTTTTCAGTTCCTTATACACACACACACACACACACACACACACACACACACACACACACACATATATATATATGATGTTGTTTCTGTGTGTGTGAATGTGTGTGTGTGTGTGTGTATATGTGCGTATATGTACAAATGCGTTTACTAATTCCTCGTTGTGAGATAGTGTGTATGTATGGAGAGGAAATATACACATATATACACGCATGTTGACAGAAACAGACGAAAATGGAAATAGATCTAAGAACACACAGGATCATTAAAAACTAAGAATGCCGATAACTACTTCATTATTTCTGGGCCAGTCTTAATTGTATTATAATGCTTCACGCAGAACTTTTCACTGCCAGTTCAAGAAAGTCATTTGGGTCACTAACACAAACAAATATGATGTCTCATATCGAGAATATTTAACATGGAAAAACATAAAGCAGAAAAAATTAATTATTTTTAATAATATGTGTAAATATCCACCCTTTGCCTGATGTCGGTCACGAGACCGGAAACACGTGTAGTAAATTTATGAAAAATAAAGTATAATATTTTTTTAAAAATCCGCATTAAATCCAAAAACGTTTGCGGTTTCTCGCTCATTTTAATATACACACTTTTCTCTCGTTGGTACTATTATAACCTCTTCCTTTTATATATCATAAACACACACACACGCACGCACGCGCGGGGGCGCGCACACACACACACACACACACACACACATATATATATATATACATATATATATATATATATATATATATATATATATATATATATATATATATATATATATATTCTATATAGAATATATTTTATATTCCTTCTTATATATTGGGAGGCATGGTTCGGATTGAGGAATCGTAGAGACGAATTCGAATTCTCTTGGAATTCGGTACATTCAATTACGTGCAAATAACCCTGTAAAATGTATGAATCTACCTCATCTCCCCACAGCTATGGTTAAATAGTAGCACAGCCTGGCATAGTTTCGTATAGCAACCGGTCTAGTAGAAAGTCATCTCCAAATTCAAAATTCAAGTGTCATTTCTATCTATTCGGCTGTGTAATAACGTGATTGTTTTCCACAAGTGTAATTAACCCATACAAGCAATTACATTGGTTGTTTAATTCCAAGAACTGAGTGGCTATAACCTCATCCACCGAAGACGACGGCAGAGACCAGTACATACCGTCGGGTAAATAAATATTCACAGAAAAACAAATTTTTAATTTATTGTAATTCCCACTAATAAATAAACATACTTTCATATAATTAACTGTACGCAGATGCATAATAATTAATATGCATAGAAAACAGAAAAAATGATTTAATAGAAATAATTATTGTTTATCCATTTTAATATGTGAAAATAGTATTCGTAGAATACAAACAAAACTATACATAATCTTTATCTGATACATTGTAGAATAGCCGTTATTCACTTCTACAACAAACAACCTCTTCTTGTGGTTCGCAATAAATGATTTTCAAATTTCCGTTGGTATTTTGTTCCATTCTTCTTCGCATATGGTTTTCAGATCCTGCGTGTTTGTTGGAGCTGTCGATTGGATCTGTATTTTCAAATAACACCACAGATGTTTCGTTGGGTTTAAGTCTGGGAACTAACTTGGTCATTTCAGGATATTTAAATTATTTTCACCAAGCCACTTCTTCGTAGATTCTGCAATGTGTTTAGAATCCTTATCTTGTTGGCAGATCCAATCAGGAGGAAGTTTCAACCGAAATCATTAAATTTCATTCCAATATATTTTGATCTGCTGTGACTACTATTTAATACAGATATGTTGCCAGTAGTTTTTGCAGAAAAAAAATATGATGCTGCCACCACCAAATTTCACTGTTGGGACTGTGTTCTTTTGTTTGAAGGCATCGCCATATTTCCTCCATACATGATTTCTAGAATTACGTCCCAAAAACTCAATGTTGGTTCCGTCTGTCCATAATACTCTTTCCCATTCCGATATTTCGATACCCTTATCAATTTCAACCTGGCATCTCTGTGTCTTTTCAATACCAGTGGTGTTTTCCGATGGGAGGATGATTTTAGAATGTTGCAAGGGATTTCATTGCTTATATACTTTTAGTGATACAGATTCCTGATGAAAGCAAATCATCCAGCAACTATTGACGAGTAACCGTTGCCGTTAATAAGTAATATATTTACTTTATAACGTAACATGTAAATCGTTGTTTTTAATAAATATTTATGAGACGCCTCATTAAAGGATATTATGTTTGATTGATTTATTTATTGATTGATTCGTTTTGTACGGGTTATCAACCCATTGCAGGTTATTTAAAGCCATAAAATACGATTCATTTTTTTGTTTTCTTTGGTGATGATACTGGTTTAGTGATATAAGCCTCATCATAGCTAGGGGAAGAAGAGGGGGATTCAGTTCTAATCAGAATTTTATAAGAAAACAAAAAATTATAATGTGTTGATGATGCTGAAGAAAAATTCTATATTAAAATCAATAAATAAACTGATCCCTAGCTTTGTGACTTTGGTAATTTCAATACATTTACATTCCAAAGAATACAGATAAATCTAAAAGCGATGCCCGTGTATCTAATCAGGGTTTCATTAATTATTTCGTTTTCTAAGGTATATCAACGCTTTCAGGTTATTAAAAGACAGAAATTGTGTTTTGTGAGAATTCTTTTGTTGGTTGGGGTGATAATTATTTAGCGATATCAGTCTTACTAATTAACCTATATCTATTTACAATGTTCGCCTATTGTCTTTGTCGCCATGTTTATCACAACGTTTCGGCCGTTGTACGCTCTGGCCTTCTTCAGGTGGTTGAAATGTCGAACTGAACCCATTATTTCGCTCACTGGGGTAGACTGTTCTAGTTCCAAGTGCGATGTCTAATGGATGTTAGTTATCTCCTGTTAATTCCCCTCAGAAATTTCTCCACTGCCTTAATCAGGTATTGAACTCACAACTCCTTGGGTCCTGTAACTGGATCTAACTAAGGCCTTTATCCACTGTGCCATGTGTCGACAAATATGAGGACAATAGTCCGAATATTGTAAATAGTGTACATAATACCTCATCTCATAAATATAGACAGATACGAACCTATAGCTGTAGTAACAAAATCTGGATTCATAACTTTCCTATAGGGAGTTGCGCGTCGGTGAATATAACGAACCCAACGGGAATTGGAACTCGGCTCTCCGATTAAGAATTCCGAGCCATTATCCACTACACTGCCAGCACATACCAGCTGGCAGCACC
Source organism: Acanthosepion esculentum (assembly GCA_964036315.1). Classification (NCBI taxonomy): domain Eukaryota; kingdom Metazoa; phylum Mollusca; class Cephalopoda; order Sepiida; family Sepiidae; genus Acanthosepion; species Acanthosepion esculentum. Next base: position 6,260,251 of record OZ038505.1, read on the forward strand.
TGATACTCCCAAGTGGTCACCCATCTAGGTAGTGACCAGGATAGACGTTGCTTAACTTTGGTGATCGTACTAGAACCAGTTTTTCAAAGTGATTTGGCCGCAAGCCTGTCATTGAAGAGCATAAAATACGGCGTTTGTAATGCATTCGTAGCGCTTTCAAAAAGAGATAAAATTTCATTGCTTGCTCCATATGTATGGTGGAAGCTTCTAAGAAAACCTGGATGTCAGTATTCATAATACTCCCGGGAATTGTAGCTTAGATTCAAATAAATCAGTTAATTAAACCATTTCGGGGGAATAGCAAAGATTTCTGCGAAACGTAATCAATATATCAAAGGTGGACATTTGATGGTTCTTTGTATTGATTACAGGTGAGACGAAGATATATGTTGTACTAAATAATAATCATTACATGACCCTCTCGTTGTTATTTAGTTAAAAGTTACATATAATAGCCTAAAGGTGATGGAGACATTTTACAGAGCCTTCTGACATCATTGTAATGAAATAAAATGTATCCACGATAACGAGTCCCCAAAGTTGTTTTTTTTTTATGAGAACATACAACGAATAAAAGTAAAAGGTATCCGATAGAAAAAAGATATTGCTTCATATGCTACAGTCTGGATTTATTATGCAAATCAGATGAACCTCAAGCTAGAATATCACCTCCTGTAGATACTGGTTATACAGGCAGAAAAAATTCGACTTTCAAACTTTCGATGGCATCCAGTTATATAGATGGAAAATGTTTGGATTTAAAACTATGGAAAAGATAGATTTTTGGGAGCCTTAATCATAATCGATGAAAAGACATATCAAAAACAGTCCGTCTAAAATTATTATACAAATCATTCAACAATTCGAATTTGCTTCGACAATTTTTGTCAACTTGCAAACGATTAAAGCAGACATCAAAACAAAACTTGTATTCAATTTTAAGTTAGTTGACGAATGTTTCTATTAAAGTTACTGGCTTTAATATAAAAAAAAACTGCAGTTTGAAGTCATGCTGATTTAAACTATTATCAATTAGTTCAAGGCCTCTGAAATTTAATTTTTTTTCTTTTTATACATAATATATATTTAATCACGGGCAATATGAAAAATCGAACAAAATGCTGACAAACAGAAAATAACAACGTTACTGAATGAGCGAATGTCCACATTGGAGATAGCAAAGGACCTTCACATAGATCATCGAACGATAAAGAGGGCAGTTGAAAATATAATTAGTTGAGAATTAGAAGCAAAAAAAATGCTTAAAGAACATATCTCCTCGAGGGGAACGTAAAGCGAGTTATAGCGAAACAACAACTTTAGATCAGTGTTGGGATCTTTGAACAGTATGGAAGTGGAGTGCGTCAAAAAGAACAAAAGCTGTAGAGTACTTCGCAAATTTGGATCTGTCATGAAGAATTCATGGCAAAATCCACTTTCTAAAGGAAATATTTTAAAGCTTTAACATTGGACCAAGAAATATATAAAAATGACTTTTCGAAAGTAATTGTCACGGATGAATCTCGGATGACACTGGATGTACCTGATGGATTGTATCCGATAGATTTGTTCCTGTGGCTAAAAATGTCGGCAAAAAGGCGACATTAGGATAATATGGACGGAATTAATGACCAAATTATTATTGGAACAAAGTCAACAAAGGAGTTAAACTGAACATTGATGATTATTACGATTTTAGGGATAATCCTTTCTTGGAATGGGATATTTCCAAGTCACGCAGTTTCAAAATGAACTGCGTATTTATGCACGAAAATGCTCCTTCTTGTGTATCTAATGTTGCACGTGATTTTTTATCTTACTAGATTTAAAACAGAAAAGATAATGGAATAGCCGCTTTCAAATCCGTATTTGAATCCGATTTAAATCTATAAAAATAAAGGTTTGTAGTCATATTTACAATTCTTTCTGCACAACTTAATTCTCTTTATTAGCAAAGTTTATAACGATATATATATATATATATATATATATATATATATATAAATAATTAAGAAAGAGACAATCTTAACGTTCCATGACTGTAATTTATTTCCCCAGAAAATATATTGTTTCTGGTTCATCAGGTCACATCACTAGTTACATAAGAATTTGTTTTCTTTTATTTTTAATAGAAGTTTTCATTACATTAGTATATATATATATATATATATATATATATATATATATATATATATATACATATATATATATATATATATATATATATATATATATATATATATATATATATATAGACAACTTTCATATTATAATACAAATTTTCATTATCTTTCTCTATATATACATATAAGTATATATCATTTTATATATCATAAGACCCTTAGTGCTTAAATATAAACATTTCAGAACCTAAAACAGTATATATATATATATATATATATATATATATATATATATATATATATATATATATATATATATATATATATATATATATAAATGTAATACTCTGTATTCTTTCGGGTCTTGTTGATTTGGCTTATACGGGGACCATGTTGTCTGGGCAGTGCACCCTCCATATATTACCACTCTGAATTTTCTCCAAACATGGTGCTACCATTTATCTCACGAGATAAACGGATGCCTACTCATCATAATAAGGTTGAGCGGGTGAATGTGTGTGAGAGAATGGGAGGACAATGCAAGGAAGGGAAAAGAAAGTCATTGATAGACAATCTTGGTCATTGATCTTGTATTCCATTTTTATTTAATGGAAATGTAACGCATTTTACACTAGTTTTCTCGTCGCTTAAATTGATCATATCTCCTGGCATCTCAGTTCTCCGTAACCACCGTATGTTTCTCCCGTTAACTGACGCCAATGGAATTAAATTAGAACCATCTAACCACACCCTCATTGTCCCATTAGACACCTCCCATGACATTTACTGAAACTATTTAATGAGCGTGTGGGCGATACGCAATTGTTTCATATCAACATGCAATGAACAAAAAGAATAAAAGGCAACTCAGTGTCTAGTAGAGTAAATATGCAAATAGTGATGTAATTCATGGAGGAATAAATCAAATGTATTATAAAAAAATCATGACGTAGTAGAAAAGATACATGTATTGATTTTCATTTTCTGCATATGGACAATCAATTTTTATATGGGATTTATATAAAACTAGCAGCATGTCCCGGCGTTGCCCGTGCTTGATTAAAAAATCGTACGACTCATACAGCAATCGCTATCACTTGACTTAATATATTTTTGCCCTTCCTTGCCTTTAAAGGTTTGCCCTTTTGCCGTGCTAATGTTGCTACATTCCTTACTTCTTGCCTATCTCACACTGCGAATTTTTCTAAGCTCTATGCTAAACATTAAATCTGTTACGAAAAAAGAACTAAACAAAATGAACACAAAACGATCAGCTTTAAAAAAAGGACTCGTAACTGGAAAAACCGAATGAAAAAAGAATGTTAACAGCAAATACTTTTCACACCCAACCCAGTTCTGCGGAATCCGAATCAATGTTGAGTTTAAGCAAGTGAATGAGCCAAATGGAGTAAAGTGCCATGCAGATTTAAATTTTTCCCACTTGTGACGAATGCAGCTATCGATTTGTTTTGCATGCTAACATTCGTGCCAGTCAGCTGTTGGCTCTCACGCTGGCTAATAGAATCTTCCTGTCTATTTGTGTCGGCCAGCTATAGGCTCCCACTCTGGTCAGTAGAAAATGGCAGCAAACTACATGAAAACTGCCGTAAAAGCATGAAAAAATCGATTATTTCCACTATCAAGGCGAGTTGGGAAATGCAAAGTCGATATTGGCCTTCCTGCTAACTTGGAGCATGTGCATGTACATTTTGGTGCAAATCCGTCGAAAATTGCGGCCGTGCATTCGTTACAAACACACACACACACACACATCCTGCTTTTATAGATAGAGATAACTTGTGGGTGGTAAGAAGATTGGAAATGATGAGAGAATAAATGAAAAGATACAGACATCAGTACTACGAGTTAATAAATAATTATGGTTGTTATCAGGGGCGGATCTTTCATGCTTCCATTCAGGTACAGTCGTTTAATGAATAAAATATTTAATTTCGCATTATGAAAACATATTACAAAATGTTCAAGAATGTTATAAACGTAACCTATCGTTTTCGAAATTAAGTCCGATCAGTGCGATAAAATCAAATTGGAAGCTGATCTAAAGCTGACATACAGTCTTTTGTTAACCGGGGCAAGCAATGGGTTCTTAATCGTAACGACTCCAAATCGAAACTTCAATCACCTGAAAAAACTCCTTGCTAGTCCACATCAATATGATTGATGCTAACCTCCATGAGAATGGCACATTGCGACTTCTTGGACAAATATTCTAGGCTGAAATGAAGTCGAAAGATTATACTTAATCCATTGCTATGTCCGCTGCTAAGAAACTTGGTACATTGTGTCCTGCTAAATAGTTTTTCTCTCCTGAATATATTTTACATATTTATAAGTCTACAATTTGTCCATGCTTTGAATATTGCTGCCAATTCCCGTCCGGTGCTCCTGCTGTATATTTAGATTTTCTTAAGAATCTGAATCTCTTAATGAAATCTAAAGAAGATTTGGCAATATTATTAGTACTGACCTAGAGTCTCGTCTGCCGTCATTTTCCCAACGCCGTCATTAAAATTAATATATTTTACAATATATTTTATAAATAATTTCCCGGTAATTATTCGGGTGAATTCTTCGCGACAGTACTTTGAAATTATGAATTTAAGCCCAATACTAAATTGGCGGCAAAGTTGAATTTGCTAGATGTAACCGTAAGCTCTATCCTATCAGTATATTTTCTCGCACTTCTTGAGTGTGGAACTCTCTTCCGGCTCCATGCTTTCAAGCCAACTTTGAACGTCAACAATTTATATGCATTGTCATTCGTTTTCTACTGTCTAATTGATTTCTCTTCTATTTGTTTATATTGTATCTACTTATACTATTTCAATTATTCGGACCGTTTTTCTCATCTTCCTTGTCATATGGTCCAGTAAATAAAAAGCGTTGGTTCAAATAATCCAGTAACTCGACCGAAAGATTTGTTAGTTCAATAGGTGGCTAATACAGAAGTGGACCAAGAAACTTGGAAAGCTGCGTTACTATAGGGAAATAACTGAAACTGTAATATCCAGAATAGGCATGGCACATGGATCGAGAACAATCTACTCCATTGGACGAAAGAAAGGGTTCGGTTTGAAATCCCAACGTATATCACCTGAAGAAGACCTGGCCCTACAACGGTCGAAATATCGTGAATCTGAAAATCAATATGAGAACAAGAGTCCGAACAATGTAAATACAATGTGCGACGGATAAATTGTCGTCTAAATTAGGCTAATAATACCGACACCTCTTTGTAATAGATACATTTACCAATAATAAACAAAAATATCTTGAATAAATTTCTTCAATAAAATCGCCATTGGCATTAACAACGATGCTCAGACGACTTCGGAATCTCCTGCAACTTTTCTGGGCAGTACCCTTGTTTAAGTTGATGAATGCTGATATAATCTTTGCCAGCAGTTTGTGTGTTACTGCGGAGCAAATATAAAAACCAAGGAGTTTGCAGTCTGGGGAGTTAGGTGGCCAGATGTAAGGGGTGATGTGGTTGCAGAAATTGTCTGACAGCCATAACTGTGGTCTCCTGCTTGAGTGGCATGGGGCAGATTCCTATCACCAAACATAGGGTCTTCTAGCAGCCATCCTCTTGTACCAGGGATGCACTACCTCCTCAATCCACTTGATATAGCCCTCCGTGTTGAGACAGAGTTTCTCGCAAACAAATTCGGAAGTTCGTTTGTTATCAGAAAAATTTGAGTGAGTTTTCTGTGCTGCCGTACATTCGTAATCACCATCATACTCATCCAACTCTTTCCGAATCCTGTGCACTGTCATTATATTGACACCCAAACACTCTGAAATGTTCGTATTGGTGAGAACGCCCAGTAGTACATCATATCGTTTTCAAATCTTTGGCGGAGTGAATTGTGTTATGGTGCTTCTTTTTCACAGATGTGCTCAGTGACCCTACTATACTATGCAGTCGACAAAATCAAAAAAACAAACAACGGGCATGCGCGAAATTTAAAAAAGTATATAATGGCGACAATTTATCCATCACACCTAGTAGAGTAACTATTGTACTCGGCCCTTAATAATGTTTCTCTTTTTGCTATTCCTTCACACTCAGTAACCCCTTGTGTCTTAGTGGCTTTTCTGCCTTTCATGGAGTGATATGATTAAAAGAAATCTATGATCAAGAACAGATTAAACCGTAATGCAAATGCTGAATTTTAATTATGAGAAAAATTTTATTGTAATTTAACGAACGTTAAAATTTTAAGATGGATGAGCGTTAGTGCCATGGAATGGGAAATCGGAGAGCAGGACAAACTCGGCCTTATAGTCTTTGGGGGCAACCTGTCTAGAAGAAGAACTTTGAATTCAAGCAAATCTGGAAGGGTTAAGCACTTTCTGTCTATCATTCCAATGACAGTTGTGTAAGGCTAGATGTGATGTATTTACGATTGACAGTATTCTGGGATATTTATCAATAATCTCCTCATCCTATGTAAGATTTTTTTTACTCCTCATCGTGTTAATTATTCTTATTTATTTCTCAACCTATTTACAATTAATTTAATCCTCATCGTCTTTAATATATTTGTTTACTCCTCGTGCTATTTACCATATTTTTGTTCCTCATCATATTTACTCCCCATCGTATGTAATTGTATTACTTACTCCTCATCCTACTGAAGATTTTTTGGCTCCTCATCGAGTTAACTATTTTTTAATATACAATTTTCATGATATTTTTTCATAATTTGGTGAAGATAATTTATCATTCGAAATGTTTGTTATAAATAATCAAGAGTAGTCTCCCCTTGTTTTTGTTACTAACCTTTTGGAGAGAGATATTTCTGTTTACTGGGACTATAAAAGGACACTATACGCGAACCTTGTATTCTCAGTTGAATAAAGCTATCTTAAAGCCAACACATGCTTCCTTTTGTCATTGCAATGTTATTCAGGCAACGTTCTCTGGGTTGGTCCTATAATTACCTCTGCCGCAGAAGTTATTTTTTCGGCATTAAACAGATGTATTATGTTTTTTGTGTGTTGACACTGTAGTTTTACATACGAAATATAGAGCCACAGCAAATATTTTTCATGGTTTTGTATTTTTACTTGTTCTTCTCAAGACTCGTCCTGGGCATAACGATAAACTAAATCCGCCTCCTGGGTTAGAAAATAAACTACGTTCAACAGCAAGAAGAAGCTTTTGAGGAGTTTGTCTGGGCGATTAGATTTGATTGTTATATCTGTATGTAATGTAATGTCCTATAACTTTTTTACAGTTCCTACTTCTGTAACCAGGTAATGTTCAGACGAGTTTCTTGCAATTTCCTTTCTATAAAAGTTGAGTATTTTCAAGTGCTGATATTGATCAAATCTATCATGCTAAGTTTTTATATCCAGCAAGGAAGGCCTCTGATCAGGAGGTGTTGAGGAGCGTGGAACCACCTCTTATTTGCTGGTGTTCCCAAGTCCACCCGGACGAGAGAATTTTTTTTTAAGCTTTTCCCCCCAAGCAAGGCTGGAAGCCACTAGCACGCAAGGGGTTACAGAAGGTTTGGAGGAAGAGCAGATATGAGTGGTAAATGAGAGGATGTGGAGAAAGATACTGGATCGATCAAGGCGAGGGGGTTGCAGAAGATTTGGAGCGAGAGCAGATAGGAATGAAAGGGAAAAGTATGTGGAGAAGGGAAGTAGATAGATCAAGGCAACTGGAGATGTCGATTGACGTTAAACTGAAATAGTTGGAGATTATATTTGTCAGGGAAACAGGAATAAGGAAGGGAGTTCCACAGGTGAGATGCGCGAGACATGAAGCTATTGGAGTAGAAGAGACGTCTACGTCTAACAGTTTCAACGGTGAAGGGGTGGGAACGGGATATTACCAGCGATACATTTTTGTAAGAAAAAATATTACCAGCAATCAAAATTTTGGGCATTAACTAACCCATTGTGGTTGATATGCCGTAAAACAAACCAAACCAGATCTTCTCAAAACTGGTTACCAATCAAAATATATTTTCGTTTTTCCTGTTATTAACCTTAAGGAGAGATTTATTCATATTTTACTGAGTGTATCAACGCAAAACTGAACGCAGTAACCTCTGCTGGAAGTTTAACACGGTACGAAAATTCCAATTTGGGCGCTGATAACCGTTAATTCACGCTCACTTCCTTAATCAGGTGACTAGAAAAACATTTGGAAACTGTGAAACAAAGCAATAATAATGAGACGAAATAAACTGATCAGGAAATAAATTAAAAAAATATACATATATATATATACAAACTATTCCTTCGTCGTTATTAGATTCTGGTGGGATGCAGCTTTGTTTTAAAAGGTTGTAAGATGTCTTCCTACTGCAGTTAGTGAATATAAAACAATTATGAACAAGTTACAAATTGCTGTTTTCTGTCGAAATCATTCTGTCAATCATATATTTCGATCTTTGCGAAAATAAATAATTTAAATTTGAACAAAGAAGCTTTCCGATTGTGCATGGAACTTGATTAACTCAAGATTCTGGAGGTTATTATCGACTAATTTAATTGTCATTAGAATAGGAATTTTGAATATTTGAGAATATTCAAGAACACTGGAACGTCACAGTATATGATACGCATTTTATTATTCGAATAACTAGATTTAATCCAATTACGTTAAGGGCGATATATAAGTTCATGTATAATACCGCATAAAGGATAATGTACGCATTGCATTATAATATGCCATATAATTTATTTCTATTGTTCGGCTGTTGAACTCATCTTCATTTTCCTATTCACGGCGTTTCGACCTTCTCCCGAAGATATGCTTTGGAACTTCGAACCGAACCCTTTATTTCGTCCACTAGGATAGATTGTTCTAGTTCCACATGCCAAGCCTTTTCTGGATATATCACTTTCAGTTATTTATCTTTAGTAATTCAAATCTTTTAGCTGACCCCTTCTATGGTCAGGTATTGAACGTACAAACTTTAGGGTCAATCACTGGATTTATTCAATTTTTAATTTTTATCCACTGGCCAGTATATTACCTGAAGAAATCCGGTGCATACAACTGCCGAAACATCGTGAATATGACAGTAAAAATGAGGATAACAGTCCTAAACAATATGCATAGTGTAAATAGTTACAATACCTCATCTCTGAAATATAGACAATCTATTTCATATTGTATTAGGTTGGTCAAAAGGTTAGTTCGCTTATTACCTAGAAAATGTACTTAAAAAACCGAACGAACATTTTAGTCAAATAAAATAATGATGCGGTACAGAAGGTTTTCGGGTTTCATCGGACCGACGTACCGCGTTAGCTGGTTACAGCTCCATCTATCCTAATATAATACGTCGTCACCCGGCGCTATATGAGGAAGATGGCGTTGTTTCCTTCACCAGCTGTACACATTATTGAATTGTGCAACATTCACTATGTCTCGTTCGTGTCGTATTTTTCTTTTTTGAAGTTTTTGCCCTCCATTATGGCCTCCATCCGTAAGCCAAAGACGTGGGTACTTATGTAGGTGAGTATCGACCTACGTCGAAAATCAGGTTACGTCGCGCCGTAGGAATGTAAGTCGGGGATCCCTTTTATAATCAATTCTAATATATTTTTGTCATTTCACCTCAAGCAAATCAAAAAAGCCACTAAGACACAAGAGTAACTGAATGTGAAATAATAACAAAAAGAGAAACATTATTAAGGGGCGAGAACAATGTAAGAATAGAATCAAGGAGACAGGAAATAACGGATGCCATTGCATTTAAATTATTAACGATCATAGTTGTACGGAAAGCAGGAATGTTTCCCAGTTGAGTGTGCGACAAAAGAAACTTTTAGCGAAATCATAGGGCTATATACAGCCACTTTGATTTTAAGATTTTGATATCTTGAGTCAATCTGCGCTTAAGTTCCCAAAAGCGAGGTACCCCAGAGCAAACTTCATAAGAATAATTACCATGAAATTATTTATAAAATCTATTCTATAATATATTAATCAGCGGTTTCCATACAGGAAAGATTGAACATTCCTTAACAAAATAAATTTACTGTCGGTTTAAATTATAAAATATTTCTTTTAAATCGGTTTCTCAGGAAAGTTTTGTCAAGTTTAGTGTCATCGTTCCTTCTTGTACTGACTTAAGTTGTCTATCAAAATTTTGGTTTAACTCAATGCAGAAAGTCAACAGCTTGATTATATCATATATATGGTTTTACTCTCAGTAACAGCTGCTATCCAATTGAATTGTAGCCACTGTTGGAACTTTCAGGTAGTGGGATTTTTGTTATTTGGTAATGATCTTTGTTACTTTAATCTACGAGATGTTGCTTATGGCCACATTACGTTGAAACACCGATTCCCGTAATTTCAACGAAATTAAGCAACATCGAGCCTGGTCAGTCCAAAACCACATCGGTAGAGGACTTCTAACAGCGTAAACAGTTAAATGTGATAATACATATATCTCGAAAAGACGTTGACATTTAATACCATTTAAAGGAAATGCACTATCGGAGATCGATTGTGTGTTTTAGTTAACGGGGTATCAACCCTTTAAAGTTGAAACTTAATTCTGATTGTTGTGCGTTGTGCGCATTAATAGGTTTTCCAAAATGGACCCTTCGTCAACACCGTGCTCGAAAATGCTTAACTTGGGCAATCAATGAAAAACTGGTCTTTTCCGTGTAATTTGACTGCAGATGATTGGACTTGAGAACCCTATCTGTCTGAAAATTATTTTAAGAAAAGAATGTTTCAAATTTCAACAGACATTGAGGCTAACTAATCGATCAATGAATGCTGAATATTTCCTCATAAGAACATGGTCAATATTAGCATTAATATTTCTGTCGTTCCTTTGAAATATATTTAGATTAGTAAGTAATAAATTATTTAAGATGTCAATTTTGGGGTCTATCGTTAGTGGTAATACATTTGCAGCGAAGCGGTCGATCCTGATTTACTTGGGTGAATTGGGATACTGAAATGCACTGGTCCATGGAATACATCCAACTGTTATACATGGCTCCAAGATGCTATATGGACACTGCGACCGTCTCGCCCTTGTGAACGACATCGACTGCTTGCTAAATTATGTGAGAATAGTCGGAACGGTTTCCCGACCCGACCGGTAAAAAGAAAAGACATCTTCCCAATCCACCTGTGCCAAGCAGTCATGCCAGCACCTCCTAAGCTGTTGCACTCGACATGCCGGATAAACTGTGGGAGGGGAGTCGGAAGGTTTTCCCGACTCGAATAGAGGAGAGGAAAGCATTTCTGCAACCCAACGGTGCCCAGCAGACATCGGCCAGTTGCCAGCCTGGGCGTAGGAGGTGCGCATCAGAGGTCAACGACTTGACTAATTAGTGGAAGAACTTCTGAAAGGAGGGACCGAATAACCTCAACATCCCCGGCGGATAAGGAACCGGCAAGCCGTTGCACTATTTTGCCTTGAATGTCACCATGAACCACAATTACGGGCAATTCTGACCACAGAGTGGCAAAATGTGTTAACTGAATATATGATATTGATGAAGTTATATTTAAAATTTATCGTAAAAAATACCAGAATGACACGGTGAATTCTCAGAAGAATAAGTTTGAGACAAGATAGTATCGGAAAGCAAAAACATATGGCTATTAATTGTAAGGAGACAGAATACATAGTTGTAAGTAAAAGAGACAGAATTTAGAGCAACATATAGGGGTTGTCTAAATGAACCAAATATAGAAAAGTATCTATTTGCATAATGGACGACAGGATGGTCGAGAGAATATGTGACTAAGAATTTCAAAAGCGGTGAAGTTTGGCAAAACACGGTTTCCATAAACTACGAAAGCATTAAGCAATAAGTAAAAAGCAACAAGAGCATGAAAATAAAGTTAATGAGTTAGCTCAGAAACATGTTTCGATATATGATCAACCAGTTTTGTATTTTGCTGATATAAGTTTGATATACTTAGTTCTGAAACGATTTAGAATTAATCGCAGATCACCGAGGGGCTATTTGATAAATAAATATGCATTATTTTGGAATGACTCAATGGCCAAAGTTAATCTGAAATATATCCCTTCTTATTTCCTTCAATTAATACAAAAGATGATTGATAAGTAATTTCTCCTTTCTCGATAAGATAACGAAATCTGTATGTAAATGAAATTTATTCTAGATGATTTGTATTTAATCAGTTCACCTCAGGTCAAGGCAGATAACATTACAGACTCTTTGCATTCTATCTTTACTCCCTTGAGCAAATTAATGAAAAAAACCCGAATAATTCCGTTATTATTTACTTTTTTCGTATTTTTCCAATGAAAGTTGACCCAGTGCACATTAGAACTTCATATACCCATTTCACGAAGTCTTTTCTTGCAGACTCCCCACAGATTCTCGATTGAATTTAAATTAGGTTTTCGGGCCAATCTAAAGTACTTTGATTTGCTCACTAATATGGCTTGAAGGGTTGCAATGTTCGTACGCTTCTTTGGAGTAGCGTCCATCGCGGGCAATGGCTGTAGGAAACTAATAGATAGTCTAGACAATAGTGTGCGGGCATGATAAAAATCGGACACAATCATTGATGACGCAATATTTTTCAAGGCGAAACAAATTTCATCATACTCCCCGAAAATAATTTCATATTAATGCAAACCACTTCAAATGAACTAATATGAGGAAAAATGGAAATCAATTACACCCTATCATTTGAGTGGGTGCAAGACTGACCGTATGCTGAAAGAAAAAAAACTGAAGCTGTTGTTTTAATTAATTTGCATTTTCACAGCATTTGTATCTATTGTTACTTTCGTCTATAATGAACGAATTTTATTTACCTTTTCTTCGGTATAAAAGGAGAATTGTGCCTCCTTAACTACTTTCGATTTCCCAACAAATGTTTCCCAACGAACTGACACTATGCACATTTTAAAAGGATCATGTATACTACAGAATCTCCGAATTTGTTTATATGTCTATTGTTGACAACGCCACGCGTTAAGACACGTTCTCTATGTTTCAGCCCTGGCATTTTTAATACATGCATAATAGTATTGTTGACAATTAAATACATAAAGAACCGTAAATGATACGGGCCACAGGATACGGAAAAGATTTTGGTATGACTCATTTCCAAAAATATATAAACCACCAACACCAGATATTTTTATAAGCATTTTTTTCTTTCGAGAATATTTCAGCAAATATTCGTTAATTGCGATGCATCACGAGTTACAAGTCCCATAACAAATCTGGGTGTCTCAAAAAGTTGACATCATTTTAAAAGCATTATTTTGAACACTACTAAGTCTAGCTCAATGCATTTGTACAGGTTAGGTGTTGAACAACTGTTATGGTGAAACACACTAGTCTCAAACCTAATATAAGTAGGAATCAGTGAGGGTCGACTGGGAGTCGAATACCAAAGTAGTCAGCTACCACAACTAGATTACTCTGCGTAATATTTATTATAACAAGTTCCTAACGTGTTTTTTACGTTGAACGTATTTAGGGCCGAATTTAGTCCTCATACAGTTTTCACTGCGGAAAGTAACTCTACAACAGCAACATAACTCTATCTTGGGACAGATTTCATATGTGTTCAATATGTGCCCTGCCTGTGGCACACCACACGTCAAGTTGGTAGTTAAGCTCTTGCCCAACACGCTGTAGTATGTCTCCGGTAACATTATCCGGTGTGGAAGTGATTATAAGCGAGTTCATCAATGCTAGCAGGAAGAGAGAAGACAAAGTGCAGTCATTTCACATATCCCCTTTAAAAAGAAATCACACGGGGACAGGTCCGATGACCGCGGCGGCAATTACATCAGAAAACTGTTTTCAACTCCCCATGCTCGATACATCTTTCTGGCAGATTCTTATTGAGATGAGAACGTATTGTCGTCTTTCATTAAATATAAAATCTTAATCTATTTCTATACATTCTGTGAAGATTTGAGGTTATTTCAACAAGAATTGCTAAAATTATTGGCCGGCGAAATGATGTCAAATTGTTTGCGGACGCGCTGTATATATTGTAGCCAGTATAGTAGTAATTTGTTTTTGGCAAGATACCCTGGTGGAGTCAATCCCTTTTCAGTATTTAGATTTTTCCTTTACTGAGACTGGTTTCCACCTCAAGTTAAGTGGTTGCTGTTAATTTTGTAACTGGAGGCGGGGATAGTATTTGCGTCAAAATGCGCGTACAAAATTCGGTCTGAATTCTAAATCGATTCGACGTTATCTCGTTGTGAGCCGCAAAAGAAAAAAAAGTGTATATCGAAGGTGCATGAAAAAAACTAATGACACTGAGAGCAATGCTGCCGGGAGTTCTGAACTCCTGTTTTGGCCACACTTAGCGGCAAGGTCGAAGACAACGATCCAGACAAAGCGCGAACCCCAAAAAGTCGAACAAGAGAATAACGATTTCAACAGATCCCCAAGGCTGAGCCAACTGATAAAGTGACCTACGCATGATGGGCATGCTAAATAAGGCGCCATTTGAAATGATAATGGAGTAACAGGTAGTCCATTGCAGTTTCTTAACTAGATTCTGCATGTCATACCCGACAACCAACATTTACAAAGCCAAATGTCAATTGGGAAAGAATAACGGGAGGTTTTTGATGAAACTGGAAGCTTCTAGTCTTCAACCTGTAGGTTGGCCACAAATTTAGTCGTGAACGCCATCATGATAAAGGAAGCATCCAGCAAAGAAGTAATTAATTTCTTGGATACGAGATAAAACTGACGACGAATGCGTAATTATAAATATATTTTTCTCTAAAGAATGTGACTGAAAACATTTATCTAGAGATTACATTTGTAGTTTCTTTTTTTTTTTTTGAAAGCCTAACGTGTAGCGGCTTATTCCATGAGAAACAATTTCTCACATAGAAACATTTTTAAAATAATGTCCACAAAGCTACTCAAGTTAAACGGTTACAGTGTGTTGCTGTATGAGCATAAGATAAGTCAAGTAGTGTCGTTATGAGGTTATATAGGAAAGATAACGGTTAACCCTAGTCTTCAAGAAGTCAGAATTTTAGACAAGAAAAAAACATCTTGTTGGGTATCTGTTCCACATAGCAGTAGTTCTTCGGAAGAAGATGTCCTCGTGTCACTTAATAACGGAATTCGAAGGAAATGAGGATTATTCATCCTTGGACATAAAGGGTCCCATTTGGAAACGCCAGCGGAACAGAGGAATGTGGCTTGTCTGAACACTCGTCATAGAAATAGGGATAGAATAGCGAAATTTGCGACGTTTTGTCTGTGGCAAAGGGTTTGTAGGGTGAAAAGAATTCATTACGCACAAGGATGCATAGAGGTTTTTGAAGCCTAGCAAAGAGAGAGAAGTTGACAGCTACAGCCCAGATATGACAGTAATACTCCATTCTTGCTCTCGTAAAACTAGTGTATTGCAGGCGTCAGATACTTACTAGAGTGGTGCGAGGAAGCGATTACTTTTTGCAAGATATCGAAATATGTTAATTTATATTTTAGTATTTCTTAGTCAACAGTAATAATTATTTTTGGCTTCAAAGCAAACAACTCAAATTAAGCGTGAAAACTGCGAAGTAACGCATCTATGCCCAACAATTACATTGCCAACAATAAATTTTACCCGAAAATGAATATTTACCATATTTCTTTGGAGAGATCGGCTAAATATTATGTTTGTCAAATTAAACATATATAAACACTTTTTGGTTATATCGTGTCATTCATATATATTATATATATATATATATATATATATATATATATATATATATATATATATATATATAAGACAGGATGTGTAGTGTGTGTGTGTAACGAATGCACGGCCGCAATTTTCGTCGGATTTGCACCAAAATTTACATGTACATGCTACAAGTTAGCGCGAAGGCCAAGACCGATTTTGCATTTCCCAATTCCCATCTATAGTGGAAATAATCGATATTTTCATGCTTCTACGGCAGTTTTCATGTAGTTTGCGGCCATTTTCTACTGGCCAGAGTGAGAGCCTATAGCTGCCTTCCACGAATAGGCAGGAAGATTCTACTGGCCAGTGTGAGAGCCAACAGCTGACTGACACGAATGTTAACTAGCATGCAAAAAAAATCGATAGCTACATTCGTCACAAGTGAGAGAAAATTGATTCTGCATGGGACTTTACTCCAATTGGCTCATTCGCTTGCTTAATCTCAAAGTTGATTCTGATTCCGCAGAACTGTGTTGGGTGTGAAAAAGTATTTGTTGTTAACATTATTTTTTATTCAGTTTTTCCAGTTACGAGTCCTTTTTTAAAGCTGATTGTTTTGTGTTCATTTTGTTCATTTTTAGTTCTTTTTTCGTAACAGATTTAATGTTTAGTATACAGCTTAGACAAAATTCGCAGTGTGATATAGGCAAGAAGAAAGACATCAGCACGGCAAAGGGCATTCTTTTAAAATCAAGTGACAGCGATTGCTGTATGAGTCGTACTATTTTTGAAACAAGTACGGGCAACGCCGGGCCATGCTGTTAGTATATATATATATATATATATATATATATATATATATATATATATATATATATATATATATATATTGGCAGCATGTCATTATTAAGGGAATGATGTTAAAGGCTACGAAACATTTCCATTTAATAATCTTATTTTTGTTTTTTCTTGCTTTTTCGCAAGTATAGTTTTTTTATATTTTGGTCTAAGCTGTTGAAATAAGAACTTAGTCTATAGTGTTTTACGCAGCCCTTTCGGTTATCATCAATCGTCATCATCAGTAGGTTGCTTATTATTTTAGTTTTATAGAAAATATTATCTAAATATTAAAAATATTTAAAAATTGCGAGAAAGCAAGAAAAAACAGAAATATATATTTAATCATACAAAAAAGGCAAAATTTACAATGACATATCAAATATTACACATAGGTTCAGTTTTATCTAACATAAAAATAGGTCTGGCTTCTATATTCATTCAAATCCACATATTTAGTTAGCCATTTTATTGTTGAATTAGTCAACCGTAAGTTCTATTCTAACAATTTCTTCTACCGTAGTTCTCGATTGTGGAACGCTCGTCCACCTTCTTTCTTTCCAGCCATCTGTGATCTTCTGAAAAGAAGTGCAATAAAAATCGCTGTATACTGTTTTCCTGACTATTCTTCTATTTTTCTCAACCCATAATGTCCTTGTTCTAGGTTCTTTATAATGTTTACCTTGTTCTTGTTCTTTCAAAGTCTGTAACTCTTTGTGTCTTTGTGGCTTTACCGCCTTGTTTGGGGTGAAATGATAGGAAAAAGAACAAAATAAATCATTGCTTAGTATGAAGTTAGATTCGTATTTAAAAATTAAAATAATATCTACCTTATAAATCATAGAATGCTAAAATATCCTGCACTAATTAGAGGTTTATAAAAATCTATTATTAATTACAGGTTTTAAAACATCCGTTAATAATTGTAATTTTCTACCTGTAGAATAGAATGTTGCCTCTGGCTGGGGCTGCCAATCGTCAAATCGTTTACGCGTCTTTGTATGAGATGAATTATTCTCTACGTTGCAACCATAAACCACAGAGAACCGTTGCTAGCCTCTCACTGCTGCGTTGATATTTCTATGGCAGATATTTGGACGAATCACACTGTGTAGTTCCAGCAACAAAAACCATCACATGTAGGCACGATCATGTGTTCACGGCGGCACATCATCCTCATAAACTTCGTATTTTTTTGATAAATGTCAACCCCCCCACGAGACCTTGAGATGTTGGTTTGTGAAAGAGACACTTTATGGGACACGCCGCTGACAACTATATTCTTTGTCTCTTCAAATCAGCGTAAACTGATATCTATCTTATTCATGCTCATAATGATCAATCATTACTTGCTAATTTTCCATCTCTTACAACAATTTCAGTCTGTAAACATCTACATTGACTGGCACTTGGGCCTTGTATTGTCAAAGAGCAAAGAATTATATAAAAATATTTATATAATAAATTATTTCATTATATTATAGGAGAAAAATCACAATATTTTATAAAAGATAAATAGAGATCGAGATGTAAACTTGGGTCAAATATGTAGACAGCAGTGCAAGTTTACGTTAGGATCAAAAGTAGATATACTTACCACATTGATTAAAATGAACGTAGAATAATACAAATGCAGAAGGACGTGTGTCCGTGGTTTATAGATTACACAAAGGTATTCGATAATGTACGACGCAAAGATATGTTGAAACTGCAGAACAACTTTGACATATTTGAGGAGATTATTAGAATAATCAAGAACCTATACTGGCAGCAAAACGCCTGTATATGGATCGAAAACTACGTAACAAATATCTGTTGGATCTGCAGAGCAACTTTGAAATATTTAAGAAGATTATTAGAATAATCAAGAACCTATACCGGCAGCAAAAAGCCTGCATACAGATAGAAAACTACGCAATAAAGAACTGTTGGGTCTGCAGAGTAACTTTGACATATTTGAAAAGATTATTAGAATTACCAAGAAGCTATCCCGACAGCAAAACTCCTGCATATGGATAGAAAACTACGCAACAAATATATGTTGTGGCTGCAGAGAAACCTTGATATATCTGAGATTATTAGAATAATCAAGAACCAATACTGGCAGCAAACCACCCGCATACGGATAGAAAACTACGCCACAAAGATGTGTTGGGCAACAATGACATACTTGAAAAGATTAGTAGTATAATAAAGAACCTATCCTGGCAGTAAACCTTCTGCATACAGATGGAAAATCCGTTCAGCATATATACAAAAAATAGAAAGCCGTGTAAGAATAGGATGTGTCTTCTCACCTGACTTATTCAATCTATACATCAAGGCGGTTTTGAGAGAATTAGAATTCTACCAGTATTCATTATTGGCGGTCACAATCATAACATAAGTTATGTAGATGACACTGTGTTGCTAGCAGACAGGTAAAGAAAACTGCAAAAGCTCCTACAGTATTTATTGAAAGGAAGCGAGAAGAAAGGATTGAATATTAATTTCAAGAAGATAGAACAAAAGATGAGCCCAACATTCTAATTCCAATTCGATGGTGCCAACATCAATGAAGTACAAAATTCGAATATCTGAGTAATATTTTACCAGGTGATAGAAAATGGTAAATTGAAATTCGAATATATATTGAGATGCATTCCAAATCTAAGCAGAATTTTAGGAACCAGGTAACCGCCATTAGAAACAAAAATGGCTAGAGAACTGTTACGTAATATTAGTTTGACTATATGGCCGTGAATACAGGACAAACTCTTCGAAGATGACAAAAAGACTAGATGCAACAGAAATTCAACAGTTCTTCTACATCTTCTAGAAAATATTTCCAGTGATGTTTGATTCTATGTCAATGACTTTAAAACTGAATTTATAGTTTTCAGCCAACAAGGCTCAGTAGAAACTGTATTAGGTGAAGAAAATATGTCGACACTTTTAGATACCTAGGAATCGAGATAAATTCTACTGTAAAGACGTGAAAATTTGAGTAGCTAAAGCCTGGGCCACCTTGATAAAATGGATGGAATCTTATTAACTGATCCAGCAGGGATACCCATGATGAAATATAGACGCCCTATTAATGTATGGTATCACTGTACTGTAACTAAAACACAAGAGTCTAAGCGTGACGTCACGTTCACTCGGATGTTGAGAACTATATTAACTTCTCCTGGTGATAACATGAAACTAAATCACAGCTCTATAGACCCATCCGTGATATTTATACAATCTTTCGCGAACGCCGAATGCTCGTTTCAGAATACTGAAGCGAGCAAAACAAGAACTCGATATTGATCTACTGTTCTAGACACCTAGCCATGGAGGAAGATGAGTTTTTCGCCGAGCAACCAACTTGATTCTCCATCTATATTATGAAACAGAATCCCTCCCTAAATTAGTAATGATTTTTCTACATTGATGCAGGGGCGTGATGCTTGGCGTGATAGACACGTTAATGTCCAAGCTAACTTCATGGAATAATAAAAAAAAACAAATATTGGAGGAAAATTAAACAATAGTCAGAGGTGAGATTCAACTCAGAATGAATAGGATATTATCCGACTTTAAATAATTACTACTTCAGACTCGTTGATTTTGATATTGCATAATACCGAAAAGAATAACCGAAATTAATGGATATTAATTTTCTGTTTAAAAAGTACCAAGTCTTTACCTTCATTTTTCCGAGCATTGGTATATTTCTATATATATAAACATAATTTTGGACGGCAAAATCCTAAAAATATGTCATGCCCATTGGAAATAGATCTCATTATTCGAGCAAGAATTTTCTGAACTGTTGTGCTATTCAGTCATTGTTCTATTAGATTTATCGGTCGATCTGTCTAACCTTCTTTTGTTGATTACGATTACCTTTTGAGGTATAAATCACAAATTCTCTCTTTAGGTATTGGAGAAAGATAAACGGTGTGAAAACTGTCATCTGCAACAGGAATTGGTTAGCCAATCTAAGCATAAGAATATACCATGAATCCAGTAAAAAAAGGTTGTTTTAGTCGTTCCAGTAAAACATTAGGATAAAATAAACTGATCAGTTCAGGTAGGTGCTATGAGAAACAGAAACATAAATAAAATTGTTCCTGAAGCTTTTAACACCAAATTTCAACCGATTTAACGCTACCATCTGTTGATCTCTCCCGGTCATTAGTTTCCCAGAAAGCAGATGAAACTATTTTCGTGAATGTTGTCTTTTATTTTCGTTTCTTCGTCTGACAAGCCAACAGTAAATTCTTTCAGGAAACTAATGTTTTTTTCTCTCTCAAACCTACATTTCTTTCTGGTGACACGACAGAAATTTCTGTTATTTTACTCCTGTTTAATACGACTATTTACCTCAGGAATATAGTTTATATATAACTCTTAATGTACGAAGAGTATCGCACTGTCGCCGATATTCCAATGAGCCTTCCTCTTTGGTGCAATAAGGGAGGAGCAGCCGCAGGGTTATAATCTGTAAGGTCAGACATCCCTCATTTATTTGTTGTGTTTCTGTCCGAAGTCGGAAATACAATTGAGAGAGAAATTGCAGTTTGTCCGCCTGTATTCAGATACTGCACTTTGATCCCAGTACGGCGTCTAGATTCTCATGAAGAAAAGCGTAACTCGAATAGCAAAGGCTACATAGCCAATGCCTATTTAATGACTCCTAATGACGAAAAGGATAATATTACAATTACACTTAACACAACAGTCACCCAGAGAAACCCCATGTGAACAACGTTCCAACTGATGTGAGTGTATCAACATTACTTGTATGTAGTCAGAAAAGAGACAAATGTTTGCAGTCCAATACATACTGTTCCTTTTATTACAATTTTTTAAGTTATTGCCAGGTTATGAGTTAATGATTCAGATTTCGTTTTCTACAAATCAACATTTGAGATATTAATGAACGGACAGTTAATTCACAACTTCGAGAACAATACTCAACACCATATCCGAAAGTTGGAAAAAAACAATAAAAAAAATTAAACAAACAGACCTTGACAATAAAACTTACATTTCCTTGAGAAAGTCACTCCAAGGACGAAACGCGTCGGGTAAGAAAAGTATTCCCCTTCTCGCTTTTTACTTATTTTCTTCCTTTACCGATACCATATCTGAAAATAATATCCACACACACACACACACACACACACACACACACACACACACACACACACACACACACACACACACATACATACATACATACATACAGATAGATAGATGGCAACTGGTCTAGGAGAAGGATAACTCTGAATTAAAACAAAAACCTGCGAAGGGTCGTTTGCGGAAAATGCGGGCTTCGGACCTTCAAAGAGTGTGGTTGATTCTGCACAAAGCCTTCACTACTATAATAAAATCATATTTTCTTTCTTCTGTCTAGGCTGTCGGTTCATAGAAACTGAGCTGCTTGACTCTCATACATCGAATACGACGTGAGAGTCCTACACTATATATATATATATATATATATATATATATATATATATATATATATATATATATATATATATATAAAGTATATATATATATATATATACATATATATATATATATATATATATATATATATATATGTGCATAGAATCCACCACCATATATATACATATTTATATATATATATATATATATATATATATATATATATATATATATATATATATATATATATATATATATAGATTGATAGATAGATAGAGAGAGGGAGAGAGAGAGAGAATCAAACCATATATATATGTAGTAAAGATGACAAATCCGCTGCTATATAGTACTGTTTATTATAAATAATGAACTATAGAATTCATGTTTATCATTATTAATAAACAACAAAATCCAAACTAACCTCATATGTGGTAGCCTATTGCAACATATGAAGATATCGTTCGTCCGTCTTATCAACCCCGGTGTTTTCAGTTCATATATCTATATAATTATGTATTTTGAACATTAATTCCCCTTTTATACAAGTCTTATCGAAGATGATTTGACAGGAGTTGCGATTAAGCGTTTTATGACATTTTATTTTGCATTCTTACGAATCATTTTTTCTGGACATATAATGTTTAAAACTGTCCAATTTATCTGTGGTTCCGACTGCTGTCGGTTAATAACCATTATCGACGGTATGTTTTTGTTTTACTGGATACGTAGATTGATTTATATATGTATATATAGTGATAGGAACGTTTTTCATTTCGAAACACGAACGCCTAAAGATAACCGATGTGTAAAACTTCCCAAAATATGTGAGAATATCAAAAAAAAGTATTTTGTAATTCCAAAGGAGAAAAGTATAAGGTCCGGTATATAGACTTACATTTGAATCTATTGTAATTTCCTAATATCTGCCAGGTTATAAGTTAATCTTCCACATTTCGTTTTCTATAAATATTGATGCTATTGCCCTATCTATTTATCGGATTTCTTTACAGCGACTTTGAATCGAAATGGAATATTCAGGATAAGCCATAAAAATAGCGCGGAAAAGATTTTCAGCGACGTCTCATCCCCCAAGTCATATATATTGACTTAAATCAGAAAAAAGATGGCTGTAATGGATATTTACCATTATTCTTCTATATGTCATCTCCCTTCATAACGTTGGCGATCATGGATCTCCACGATTACCTCTACTTTGTAGTTCTTAATATAACTTGTTTAGTTTACTAAAATGTATGATTTTTTTATGGGTAAAGAAATTAATTTAATTGCGTACTGGTTGACATCAATACATCTGTCAAATGATTTATTGATTTATCGTAAATTGTAGCCACAAATGAAATCTGAAGCAAGAAACATATACAATTTGTTCTTAAGAATTATCGAGCCCCTTGCCCCATTAATGGGGAATGTTCGTGCTTAACATTAAAAATACAGATAAAGAAGCGTTCTGTAGGCAAGTAAACTAGAATCGATTCCATTTCTCCAGAATCGATCTACCAGAGTATTCATGTATTAATTTCCGATTAGATTTCGACTACAGTCCACGAAAACTACTTTGGATCTTATCTGTTAATTAAACTTAAAATATTAATTCACCCCAACATATTTATTCCCCACAAAATAAAAAGAATTAATAAAGAAAAGTAAAAAGAATTAATAAAATTAACACCAAAATTCAGAAATATCATTTGAAATTTGTTCAAATATGAATTCATTATTATTTTATATTATAATGTCTATATTCTTTGAGCACAAATAAATAAATATGATTTTATGGTATGGAAGTCGTGATCCTTGGAACCAATTTCCTTTCCGTAGAGGCTTTTCTTCACCGAATTCACTGAGACGGCAACGAAAATTGTTAAACTCATATTCATACAATCTCTTTAGAGCATTTCATCGACGTAGAAAGAATAGTTACTCTCTGTAAGAAGCGAAAACGCCACTCTCCTTGTCATTGCTTTATTTATTTTCTTTTATTAACAGCAACTTCATGACATGCTAAACAAATTTTGAGTTAAAAATTTATAATTTCAAAAGTGTGCCAAAACAAATAATAAAGAAAACAAACTTTGATTTAAAATTTGTAATTTCTTGGGGAGAATTAATGTTTGCGATAAGTAACTTTACATTATTTTGGGTGAATTTAGAGAAAAGATCCAATACTTTTAACGTAAGTAGGAAGATTGTTTTTTTTTTGTTTTCTCTCAATTTAGCTACCTTCATTATTCAGCTGAGAGCGTTGCGAGAAACGCCATAATTTCAACTTAAAGAATGCAAATTTATTTAAAAGGAAGAGTAATTTGAGACGAACATTGAAATAAATGTATTTAAGTAAAAATGCTGAAAGTTCGGCTATTATGATTCGAGTACTCTGAGGGTAAGACACGTGCGGGTAATGACCGAATTATAACACAATCCGAGCCTCTACTATAGCTTAGAATACCGAGGTTCACAAATGGCCCTTATTTTAATGCTGACAAGCCTTAGAATCTTGACGCCACTTAAGTGTATATATTGCTATATATGGTTACATAGATACTTTTCTTTATCTTATCATGCATATTTGTCATTTATCTTATCACATACACCCACACACATGTAGGTGTGTGCGTATGTGCGTGTACGCGCAAGCGTGTGTTTGCATGTATGCAGATTTTCCCGAGCATGAAAGTCACATCAGGCCCTGCCGCGTATGATTTCTTACATAAAAAGAAAAATGTGGACTCAAATAATTGAAAGAATATTAATATAAATATTTTAAGTCTCTCTCGACATTTTTAAAAGTATTCATTTATTTGTCTCTTTAACATATATATTCTTAACAGTCAAATATCAATAGATATTACTTATAGAGTCACAAGCACTACTGCGGAAATGTCATATTTTAACTAAACACCCTGCATCAGTATCATAAGTATGTAATTGTCAGTTTTTACGAAAACTGAATAAAAATATGTGTGGAAAGCTTCGGCTCGATCTTAAAACATATATACACACACACAAATATATATATATATATATATATATATATATATATATATATATATATATATATATATATATATATATATATGAAGAAATATAGTCTTAAAGTGTGCTATAATTATGGGATAAAGTGCTCATATATCAGAGATAGATTGTGTGTAAATACATCAAAATAAAATAAATAAATATATATATATATAAAAACGTGAACATAGAAGTCAAAACTTAGAGGCGACAGTCTGTTTCATGCTAGATGCAATCGTGGCCTGACGATTGCATCTCGCATGAAACAGACTGTCACCTCTAGGTGTTGACTTCTATGTTCACTTTCATATTTACACACGCTCTATCTCTGATATATGAGCACTTTATCCCATAAATATAGCACATCTTAAGACTATATTTCTTCATATATATATATATATATATATATATATATATATATATATATATATATATATATATATATATATATATATGTATATATATATTTATGTATATATGAAAGGGGATGAAAGAAGCACTTAGCGGATCTAAGTACACATAAATGGTTTCTATTTTGTGGCATAGGACTAATATATATTAAGAATCTGATCAATATTTCAAGAAGTAGGAAGATAAATAAATCGACCATGTTCGAGTGAAGTAAGAAAGGAAAAAGAGTCAAAATGTCGAGAGAAGCATCAAAGAAATAAGGGAAATTTAGTGATACACAAAGTTGCGACAAAACTAAAGAAAGAAGAAATGAATAAGAGAAGAGAAAAAAAAAGACCAAATCAACGTATAAAACAGAAACAATTTTAACGCAAGGGGTCAAAAAGGAGAGAAAAAATAATCGAAAAAGAATGAATACGAAAAAAGTTTAAACATCCGTAGATGTTGCAACATTTTTATGCGAAAGAGATCGTAGCAATGCGTATAGATTCTGAGAAAATACAAACGTAACATGATGGGTGATTCTGATACTGCACCTGGATGCTGTATACAGAATGGGTACATGGTCGAGTTGTTAGAATGTTACATTTACGACCATATGTCCTGGTTTCGAGTCTCCATATAGTCGATTTGACAAACGTTAGCTTCTTAGTAATATCAACCTTGGGACACAATCCCACCTTACACCACAGTTTGTCTATAACACAATGTAAGCTAAGACTTATCAAATTGGGGAGGGGACGAATAACTTCAGGAAATATATATGTTTCCTTTATATACACACATATAACGGCATGTTGTTTGCTCCGGGGCAGGCTCATCTGATAAGAATGACTAGCTAATCATTGTGTCGAGGCGAGCTCAGCGCTATATCATGTTTCGCCAATAACTACAGAGGTAGGTGGTGTTTTACACTTCAGAAGGTAATCGTAATCAACGCTAGAACAAATCGATCGATCAATACATCGACTGGAACAATGGTTGGTTCTTGCTGTAGAAATAACTTCAATTGCCATTGGTAATCACTTGTTTAGGAAATTTACAGTTCAAATATTTTTATACAGATAGAAATAGACAAATGAAGGTAAACTCTCACACTACCATTTAGTCCTGGGTCTGACGATAAATTATATCCGACATCAAGATGATCGTGATATTGACATACTGAGTAGTGCAAAACTACCTCTTAGTTGCTGCTGTTCCCCGGTCAACCACGATACATGGTGGTAGCCTCTGTTCGGGTCCCAACTACTGGCAATAGTGAACCTCCCAAGCAAAATCACTATGAATGTTAAAAGTACATTTTAATAGTGAAAACACCAACAATACATTTTTATGTAAAAAGACCAATACATTAGGAAAACAAACAGCAATATAATTTATCTCTAGTTGAATATATACAAATGTATTTAAAATGCATTTTGTTTAAACCATAAAATTAGGCCCTTCCACTCAGTTTTGATGTAAAATTGAAAGACAAAGCATTGTTGAGCTTTCTTTTCTACTTAGATTGAAAGTCAAATTTAGTGTAGCCTCAGAAGGTATCTGTCGTCTGATTCAATCATTCACATCCCCATATCTACCACACGTCCTTTCATGAAATTATCTTGCTATATAAGGTCTGGTGCCCCCACTGTTCATCACGAGGTTCTCGACAAAATCCAAAGACGGATATGTAATGTGTTCGATCCTCACTTGGGCTATTTCCAGCAAGCAAAATACTCTGGTGTATATCAAATAGAAAATATATTGACTGGAATCTCAAATTTTTCTTCGATTATATAAATCGTTTAAATCAGTAATGTTTGACACATTTGTAAGCAAAGGTTAATTCTAGGTTTTAAAGATCTTTCTAAAATAAAATATACTTTTCTGAAAATTCATTAGGCAAATATTAGCTGATTTAAATTATAATTAATCTGATTTAAAACAATATTATTTACTTTAACTTTAAAATAAAAGAGAAATGTATTTTAAGACAAACAGTAGAGCTTATTTGCGCGCTTTTTCTTCACACATCAATCAGTTAAGCTTTGGAATGTGTTGACAGATTCATATCGTCCTAGGGAGACTTTATCTATTAAAACATTATTTAAGAAAATAACGGGTGAGCGCATTTTTATATAATGTTTAAGTATTCAGTAAACTTAAAAATGTTGAAAAATATTTCCCGTAATCTAATTTAAGGAATGCTAACTTTAATATTAATACAGTAATCGGTCTTATTTTCTGATAATGTCATGTATGGTCTATCATACTTTCAAACAGAAGAAAGTTATGTATTATTTTATATACATAAAAAAAAAATTATTTGAAAAATCTTGAAGCAAATACTTGTGAAAAGGAAGTATTAAAAGAGAACTTACAGTTACATTTAACTATTTCAACAATAAAACGATGAGACCTATTTGCTAATTTAGAAGTACTAAAAAGGATATCTCATTAGAACAAAAAGCCATTTATATATATATATATATATATATATATATATATATATATATATATCTGTGTGTGTGTGTGTGTCTGTGCGTGTGTGTATGTGTGTGAAAGACAGAGAGCAACCATGTCAAGGCGGTGCGAAAATGACTGATGTCGCGATATTAAGACCGAGAGAATTACAGATTATTCTTTGGTGTCTATCGAAAATCCCGAGACTTGGTTCATTGTGTCACGCCAGAAGGTTTTTCTCGCCATCATTCCATCATTCACATCCCCATATCTACCACACGTCTTTTCATGGAATACTGTTGCCATATATGGTCTGGTGCCCCCACTGTTCATCACGAGGTTCTCGACAAAACCCAAAGACGGATATGCAATGTGTTCGATCCTCACTTGGGCTCCAGTCCCTTTCTCAACGGCAAATGTGGCTTCCCTCTGACTTTTCTTTAAATATTTTCATGGCATCTGCTCTGACTGGACGGGCTCCAGTCAGAGCAGATGCCATGAAAATATGAATTTAAGTGTCGTACTAGGTTGGCGTCTCGGTCCCACAATTTTACTGTCGAAACAGTTAAATGTAACCGCCTCTTCTACTCCAAAAGCTTCTTATATCACACTTCCCAACAATGGAACTCCCTTCCTCGTATCTGCTTCCCTGATAATTATAATCTTCAAAAATTTAAATGTAATGTAATATCAATCGTCATTTTCTGTTGCATTGATCCCCGTTATTCTTTTTATCCTTTTCTCATCCCCTATACCCAGTCTGTTCTCTTATTTACATCCTCTGTAGCATCTTGAGTACACGTTGCGCTCGCACCATGCTTAGGGTGAACGTTTTTTTAAAAGAAATAGCACGGGCGCTAAAGCAAATATGACAGCAATATTAAATACACGTACGATTGGTAGATCTATAAGTGTGGACGATAGATTTTGTTGAGCTAAATTGTCAGGCACAACACAGTGAACCAAATTTCTTAACATCAAATCTAGCAATTAATCATTTCACTTAAGGACGAGGTTTTAAGGAAAACATAAACAAAAAATCGCTTATATTAGAATCGGAAAACAGGCAGTTGAAATCTCTAGGCTGCAAAATCATGCAAGTGGGCTACGAGAATTAAACATATTGGAGGTCGTAATGGACTGAGGAAAGCAAGAAAATCCGAGGGAATTCTTTGTTCTTAACGAAATTTTACTGTTTCTTAATTTGAATAGCTTTCAAAGGCATATTTCGCTATCCCAATGGATCTTCGGATTTCAGT
>OZ038505.1:6294457-6301957 GCA_964036315.1 Acanthosepion esculentum
CACACACACACACACACATATATATGTGTGTTCGAAATCTATAGGATATTTTGATTTGGCAAGTGAATGTTGCGTCTTCCGTTGTAATTCTGGTGTTTCTTATTTCCGAGTTTGTTATTTTATTTTATTTCTTATCTAATTTGGTTCTATTTACTTTCTTCGTTCCCCATTTTTTTTTATTCACTTCCCATTATTCTATATATTCTCATTTCTCCTCTCTTTCCTCCACCTTTCATTATTTCCTTTCCATTTTTCTTTCGTTCTCTCATTCTTCCTCTAATTAGGGTTTTTTTTTTAACGTTCCTTTTCTTGTAGTCTTTATATTCCTAAAAATCATCTTTCTCTCTTTCCCCCCTACTTCCCACATCTTTGTTTTCTTTCAGTCAATTATGTGCCATGTGTCATACACGCTTAGGCAATCATGTATCTTTCAATACATGACTGACGAGGCAGAATTTTCCCGCTGTAGGTTGCCATTTCCTTCTGCGATAGACAAGTTGCAAACTCAGGCTATAGAACTCGGTCTGTCCTGGGGGTAGTTAGAAGGAGAGGATTTATACCTTTCCCAAGGGTATAAAAGTGAATGTAATGGTCTCGACTGGAAATCGAACTCGGCTCTCCGATTCCTCAATCTGAGCCGGTATCCATTACACCACTCTACCTCCCCTCGATTTCTTTACTCTTTCATTTTTATATTGTAATCGCGTTATGAAGAATGCTAAATAACTGATTATAACAGGGCATTAATACAACTATGAGAGTGGGACTCGTCCATTCTGGTTGGTCCAAAAATCTACACTGCCACTAATTACTATCGCTTTCTTTCAATTTACTGCATCCTTTCAGAGTGTGTGACTATGGCAATACTTCTCTCCCTATCCCTTATATCCTGTAGTAACATTTTAACGTGACCAAGCTCTGCCATCTTTCGCTCGCACATCCATTCACATGACCCACGTCTCGGTTGATTTACCCTGTCCCTATTACTCTCCACATATACTGTGCGTATCAAACTATCCAAGGCTTCATTTCTCGCTATCTGTTTCTGCGTATAACTGTGTTGTATAGGAATAAAGTGTCGCTGCCGACACTTGAGTTTGAACATAGATCGCCAGTGAGCAAACACAGGCGATCCCATTACTGAATTAAGTGGATCACGTGACCATAGAGGAAAGGCATATATAGGAAATCGCATGACGTCTAGATTGATCGTTATTTATATTCTCTTCTCTATTACTCTTCGGATCTCTATTTCTAGTCTATCCTCTATTAATATACGGACGGCTTTTCTCTATTCTCTTCTCTACACTATTCTCTATTCGGATCAATACGATGGTTACCTTCGAGACAGTATTATCGAGTTATTACTATTAGTGTAAGTGTCATTCGAAAGCGACTGACACTAGTATTGTTCAAAGGCGTATTATAGTTATATCTACGAATACAAACGTCTCGACTACAACAAGCATTACGAAAATAACAACTAGTATTCGTTGGTATTACAAAAGTGGAAACTATGGTTCGTTGACATTACAAAAAACTGTTTATTTTTTTGGTTCCGTTTTCCTTAAACTTTCCTCATTGCTAACGCAATCCTTCCATGGTATTCTCAGCATCCTTCTGTACAAACACATTTCTGTTGCCTTCGGTTTATACTTCATCTATGATGAGATTGTCAAGCATCCAGGGGAAAGATATTGTATAAGAGTTCAGCAATCTTTACTTTGTTTCTGATTAATTTGATTATTTTTTAGAATTCATCTTTCGCTTATCCAATACGCGGTCAGATTTCGATGTCGCATTTTCCATCTTTTTTCTATTCCTCCTTTAAATAATTATTTATTTTTATTATATAAAGACAATTTTCTGATAGCTTTCATCCCCGACATCAACTTTTCCATCTTCTTCACATTCAAAGTTTCTTTCATCAAGGATGACTATGTGGCTATTCGATTCATTTTAAATTATTTCTTTATCTTTCCTCTTTTCCTTCAAGCCTTCTTCTTGTGAACCTTTTTAAAGGCCAAAAAAAGAAATTGTAACGCTATACCCAATCAGATGCAACATCCATTTTGCAACGCGGAGACGTAACATCCGGTAAATCCGGAAAAGGAACACACATATTTTGCTTGCCACCATTTTCTTTATTTGCCCCTCGCAATTTTTCTGCATTTTCATTATCTTCTCTTCCACAAATCATAGCAATAACAAAAATAATAATAACATCATCTGATATTGTTGATAATCTCGATGCTATATTCTTGTCCTATTAATGTCTGTTATAAATAATATCGTTATTAAATTATGACTAACTGTGCAATTTATACTATTTTGTTTGATTTGTACACATTATTAACGTCAAATATTTTATTATTATTATTATTATTATTATTATTATTATTATTATTATTATTATTAATTTTATTATCATCTTTATTATTATTATCTTCATTATTATTATTATCATTATTATTATTATTATTATTATTATTGTTATTATTATTATCATTATTATTATTATTGTTATCATTATTATTATTATTATTATTGTTATTATTATTATTATCATTATTATTATTATTATCATTATTATTATTTTTTTTTTTATTTCCTTTGATATCTGGCGTTTACACATTTCTTTCCGGGTCCCGCCCAGGGACCTAAGGTTAGAAATGGCATCATGACACTTTCCACTGGAAAAAAAAAAAAAAAAAAAAAAAAAAAATTACATAGATAAAGCCCTTCGTAAAGTGTGGGCTGTACTTGTCAGAACAATTTTTTGTATCTCTTTGAGGCATGGACTTCCAGGGATCCCTTCAATCAGCCTACTGGAATCTTTTCCAACCAGTCCAAGGGCTCCAACTACAACAGGAATTGTTGATGTTCCCATGTGCCACATTTTTGAGATTTCGATTTCAAGGTCCTTGTATTTTGACAGTTTTTCGAATATCTTCAAAGACACATTGCAGTCTGCAGGGACTGCCATATCAATAAGGAGGCACTTATTTTGTTTGTGGTCTTTAATAACAATGTCTGGGCGGTTGGCTTTGATTGTTCTCTCAGTGTATATTGTGTAGTCCCATAGAATTGTAACAGGTCCTATCTCCGTAACCGGGTCAGGGTGGTGTTCGTACCAATTTCTTCCAGTTTCCTTCCCATAGGAGTTGCAAATTTTCCAGTGCAGATATTGGCCCACTCTGTCATGCCGGTTTTTATATTCAGTGGATGCCAATATCGTGCAACCTGATATAAGATGATCAATGGTTTCTGGATATTTGTCACAGAATCTGCATCTTGGGCTAACACAGTATTTTAGTATATGTGCTTGATAATTCCTAGTTAACAAGCATTGGTCTTGTGCAGCAATTATAAAACCCTCAGTTTCACCTTTCAACCCTGCACTACGTAGCCACTGATGGGTGCGGTTTTTGTCTACGTCTGCTTGTTTGGTACGGGCAGAGTATTGGCCATGGAGCGGTTTATTTTGCCATTGTTTCTTTATCTGGTCGGTCGCATTTGTCTTTGCATTTTTTTAAAAGTTTTTTGCAGCTTCAGCCGGTGTACAGTGATGTATTTGAATTTCTGTGCCCATTTGAAGCTCTTTTTTGAATTTTTCGGCTTCCTTTACTACAGAGTAGAGACACTTCCTACTTTCATGTTCCTTGACACATACCATCATCCAGTCTTCTGTTTTTTCCAAGTATCTTTGGAGGCCAATTGTTGTACTTTTGTAGGATAGTTCTAGTTGAACTAGTCCTCTACCTCCTTCGGATCTGGGCACATACAGGCGATCAATATCAGCTTTGGGATGATGCATGCGGTAGCAAGTGAGGAGCTTTCTCGTTTTGGCGTCCATTCGCTTAATTTCAGCTATGGTCCAGTTAAGTACATTAAAGCTGTATTGCACCACAGGAACAGCTAAGGTGTTTACAGCTGATATTCGGTTTTTTGAGTTTAGCTCAGTATTTAGTACCAGGCGTACACGCCTGTAGTACTCCTTTCTTACCTTCTCTTTCATTTGGGAGTGTTGTATGCCATCTCCCTCACTAATTCCTAGGTACTTATAAGCTTCATCATGCTCCAATTCTCTAATCTTCGTGGCAAAATCTAAATCTATTAAGGGTGCTTCTAAAATTCTACCTTTCTTAAATGTTACTTTAGCACATTTATCTAATCCGAAGCTCATGCATATGTCGTCACTAAAGTATTTTACAATATTAAGTAGGCCCTTCAACTCATTGTCGTCTTTGGCAAAGAGTTTGAGATCATCCATGTATAGTAGGTGATTGAATATGTTGTTATTTATTTTGTAGCCATAGCTACTGTTGTTCAGTTCATGCGTAAGAGGGAGTAATGACAAACAAAACAGAAGTGGAGACAAAGAGTCTCCTTGAAAGATTCCACGTCGGATATTTAGTCGGTTGGATATGACAGTGCCCCTGGTGTGACTAAGGTATAGTTTATTATTATTATTATTATTATTATTATTATTATTATTATTATTATTATTATTGTTATTATTATTATTATTATTATAGCATTTTTATGTTCTCACCAAGTGTCTAGTGATTATAAATGGAGATCAAAATCTAATCAGATATTAACCAAATTTTTCAATGATGTCCCAAGAATTTCTGTGGTCACAACGATCTCAAATTTTATGCGAATATGTGAAATAATCATAAAAATATTGAAAGCAAAAGCAGAAGAAAAGAAAAATATTTCACGTTATCATAATTATTTAATTTTATTTCTGTAATAGACTCATTTCCTTCCATAGCACAACCAGAGACCGAAATGCAGAAAAGACATCATGATATTTTACAGAAAAAAATTATGGAAAAAATACAACAACCAAATATCACAGACATTAAGCATAGATAAAACACTTTGAAAGTTGTGAGATGTACTTATGGAAATAATTTTCTATATTTCTTTTGAAGTATGGGATACCAGTAGAGACCAAAATCCAGAAATGGCTTTCTGGATTTTGGTCTCTACTGGTATCCCATCTGCTGGGACTTTCATCGCAGTAAGAAAGTACATTCTAGTTTTGTGGTCTTTGATTACGATGTCTGGGCGATTAGATTTGATTTTTCTCTCTGTGTGGAATGAAAAGTCCTATAACATTGTAACAGGCTCTACTTCTGTAACTAGGTCCTGGGCAAGTTCATACGAGTTTCTGGCAATTTCCTACCTCGTAGAAGTAGCATATTTTCAAGTTCAGATACTGATGAAATCTAACATGCTAAGTTTTATTTTCAGTGTGTGCAACCTCAGTCCTGGGTATGACGATAAACTACATCCGCGTTCTGGGTAAGACGATAAACTACATCCAACAGCAAGGCCTCTGATCAGGAAATTTTGAGGAGAGTGGAACCACCTCTTAATTGCTGGTGTTCCCATTGTCCGCCCTAACCCGGGGTGGTAGCATCTGTTAAGGCCCCAGCTATGGGCAAATAGTTAGCACCCAAACTGTAGTCAAAACACTATGAAAGTGTAAAAATATGTTTAAATACCAGAAATACTTTGTAAAAAATTATTATCACCAATACATTATTTCCAGCAATACATTTTTGAAAAAAATATTACCAGCAATACATTATTTACAGCAATATATTTTTGAAAAAAAATATTACCAACATTACATTATTTCCCACAATACATTTTTGAAAAAATATTACCAGCCATAGAAATTGCCGGCATTAAATAGCCTATTGAGATTGATATGTCGTAAAAATAAAATAAAAAAATAAAAACACTGTGCAGCCTGATACAAGGTGGCCAGTTGTTTCTGGATATTTATACAAAATCTGTATTTCGGGTTAACACTACTTTTTCAGTATGTATGCTTGGTAATTTCCAATTAGAAAGCATTTCCCCTCTGCAGCAAGAATAAAATCTTCCGTTTCAGCTTCTAACCCTGCACTACGTAGGTACGGCGATTGTCGACATCATCTTGTTTGATAGGGTAGAGTATTGACCACGAAGTTGCTTATCTTGTTCTCGTTCATTCATTTCGTACATTGCGTTTGCTTTCGATTTCTTTTTTAGGTTCGTTGATGCAGGTTTGCAGTATTATGGTTTATTTGCACTACTTGACAATCCCTTTTGAATTTTCTGGCTTCTCTGTTAATGAATAAAGTTTCTTATTTCTTTCATGTTCTTTGACACATGCCATCATCCTGTCTTCTGTAGTCCTCAGATATCTTTGAAGACTTATTCTTTAGTTTAGTTCTAGATTAACTAATTCTCTGCCTCCTTCGCATCTGGGGATATCCCGACGATCATTATCAGGCTTTGGATGATGCATAGAGTGGCCAGTGAGAAGCTTTCTCGTTTTGACATCCATTCGCCTAATGGTCCAATTAAGGATATCGAAACTGTATTGTACCACAGGACAGCAAAAGTGCTTAAGTCTGATATATTTTGTGAATTCAATTCGGCATTTAACACCAGAAGCACACGCGTGTGGTGTTATTATTTTTATTTTCTCCTTCAAATGGGTATACTCTATATCGTCTCCTTCGCTGACTCTGGTATTTATGGGCTTCTTCTTGTTCCTGTTCCCTCATCTATTCAGTGTGTTTCGGTAATTGTCCCTTTTTTGAATGTTAGTTTTGTACATTTATCTAATCCGAAATCCATACCAATGGCATCACTGAAACATTTTACAGTATTGAAGATAACATCTAACTCATTGTGGTTTTTGGATAACAGTTTGCTATCATCCATGGATAATAGAGGATTAAACCATTTCTTTTTTTACTTTATATCCATAGTTATTACTGTTTAAGTTTGCGAAAGGAGGATTAATAACAGACAGAACATTTGGTGCGACCGGCAGACTTCTTGAAAGTTTCCTCGTAGGATATTCAAACAATTAAAATCGTCTCTGCCTTTGGTGAGATTTAGGTATAATGTTATTTTCCACAGTTTTTAAGGAAATTCACTATCACCGAGGAGACTTTGTAAAATAACAACGTCTTAAGGATCCAAGTGTTTGACAAACTATCGAAATGCGTTACGGTAATCTGTACATTCTGTACTGAGATTTCTACGTTTTTCCTGAAATTTTCAAGGATCATTTTATTTATCTTTGCACCTGTATGAATCTCTTCGTCGTCCCTTCTCTTCCAGAGGAAGAATGTTGTTTCCATCGGGAAGAGTAGTTACATCTCCTCTGGACAACCGTGATAATTTTATATGTGGTGAACAGACATGATATTGACCTATAGTTTTTCACCAGTTATTGATAGGAAATATTTCATAAATTCAGCGATCAATACTGCAATTATATTGGCGTTATTAATTAGCATTGATAAAGTTTGTGTATGGGTTGTATGAATTGATGAAAGATGATTGAGCCAAAAGTTGGGTACCTTTTAATTTCCTTTGGGATTTCCATTTCTGTGATTTATACAGAGTTTGCCTACACTCACTCTTAGTTATATATTATTATTATTATTATTAATAATAATAATAATAATAATAATAATA
>OZ038505.1:6306957-6314457 GCA_964036315.1 Acanthosepion esculentum
AGTTGTTTTTTTTTCTGCCATTGATATTCGTATAAGAAGCTTATCATCATGGCTAGTGGTTAAGAAAGGACTCATTCTTAAACTCTGGAAAGAAGGTAAAAGTGACATGAAAATCAACAACCAAATATTTTATAAAAAAACACTCAAATGTTGAAAGCCAAAGAAGAACAGGTGCTCCACTGAAGATTTCTGCAAAATCTTCGAGTATATTAAATAGTCAAATTAAACAAAATCCTATCATTACTCGACAAGAGACGCAGGATGATTTACTTTCATCAGGAATGTGTGTCACCAAAGGGACAATAAGCAACGTTATTCATAGTAACAATCTAAATCACTCTCTATTCGCAAAACTTCACTGCTATTCAAAAGATAGAGATGCCAGGTTGAAATTCGTTTGTGAGCATAAAGATATGAAAACATTGTATTGGGAAAGAGTATTATGGACAGACGTAACCAAAACTGAGGTTTTTTGGACGTAATTCTAGTGATCATGTATGAAGAAGTTGATACTTTCAAATCAATGAACACAGTTCCAACAGTGAAATTTGGAGGTGGCAACATCATGATTTCGTGATGTTTCTTTCTGCAAAGGATCCTGGCATCATATCAGTAATGGATGGTAGAATGAATGCCGCTGCATATCAAAATATTTTGGAAGAAAATTTAATGATTTCGGTTGAAAACCTTGAACTTCCACCTGATTAAATCTTCCAACAAGATAATGATCATAAGCACACTGCCAAGTCTTTGAAAAAATGGCTTTAAATATCCTGAAATGGCCAAGTCAGTCGCCAGATTTAAACCCAATAGAGAATCACTTGTTTTCTGACGTTATTTGAAAACTCAAATCAAATTGAGAGCTCTGACATCTGGGCTGAAGAACATGAGCGAAGAATAATGGGAAAAAATGCCAACTAAAATTTCGAAATCCTTAATTGCGAACAAGAGGTTGGATTATGTAGAAGTAAATAATATCTATTATACAAAGTATTAAATGTAGTTTATGTATGCTTATTTGCATTGTACGAATACTTTTTCACTCATTAAATTAAATGAATTTCTTCTGTTTTCTATGCATATTTAGTTATTATGCATCTGTGTACAGTTACATTTATGTGAAGTTTGTTTATTCATTAACTGTAAATACAATAAATTAAAATTTGTATTGAATATTTTTACCCCCCCACTTTATATATATATATATATATATATATATATATATATATATATATGTATGTATATATATAAAGTTAAATGGCAATCGGTATGGATAATTCAATGGAATAAACAGAGCAAGTAATAATTAATCGTTTTGAAACAGCGAAGGTCTGACTTAATAAAATCTAATTTATCGGTCAGGCGAAATAAAATATTTCCATAGCTTTCTGAAGTCTCCGATTTGTTAATTCGATATATATATATATATATATATATATATATATATATATATATATATATATATATATATATATATATATAATCGACTCTCCCGTCGAATTCGACGTATGATGGTCAAGCAGATCAGTTCCTAGGAAACTGTCAGCCCGACGCCAGCACATGAGATTTGATTATAATGGTGAAGGTTGTGTGCAGACACGTCCACAACTTTTGAAGGGCCGAATACAGAGACTTGATGCACTACGTGTCTCCGGGTCCCAAAACGAGCCTTCGCGGGTTTTGAATTCAGAGTTGTCATTCTCCTAGACCAGTCTCCATCAAAGGCTATAGCATCTGTTCTGTCCTGCTATTTACCCATAGGTGGAGGGAGAAAAAGAGGATTTACAACTTTGCCAAGGGTATTAGCACGTAAGTAAATGTAATGGATTCGACTGGAATTTGAACTCGGCTTTCCGATTACTCTCTCTCTCTCACTTCATCTCTCTTTATCTCTCTATCTCTCTCAATATATATATATATATATATATATATATATATATATATATATATATATATATATATATATATATATATATAAAAATATATATAAACAGCATTGGGGAAATTGTATGGAAAAACTTTATTTGTTGCGCGTTTCATCCTTCTGATATCATAGTGGAATACCCACTTACAACGGTGATAGAAAGAAAAAGTAAACAACCCTAAATGAATTCGTCGAGATAAAAATAAAATAATAATCTAAAATTCCTATTACCCCTCAGTCGTCCGCATGTGCAGCCCTGCCAACTTAATAAATTTAGTCTGATGAAGTCCTGAAGGACATAACGCTTTACAAGTAAACTTTTACCCCTGATATATATATATATATATATATATATATATATATATATATATATATATATATATATATATATATATATATATATATATATATATATATATATATATATTGAAAGGTTACATATATATATATATATATATATATATATATATATAACCTTTGAAATATTTTGAAACTACCAGCGTTTCCTGCAAAGTCAAGTCTGATGAAGTACTAACTGATAATACGCGTCACAAAATTTATTTTTTCAATTTGTCATAATATTTTTCTAAATAGAGTTTATCGATATATAAAATTATATATCGTTATCTCATATATATATATATATATATATATGTCTGTGTGTGTGTGTGTGTGCGTGTGTGTGCGTGCTTGTGTGTATGTGTGTGCGTGTGTGTGTATGTATATATGTATGTGTGAGTGTATGTGTCAAGAGAGAATGAGCGATACAGGTAGAGAATATCCCCAACGGAATTTTTTACTTGGAAAGAGTAACAAATTGAATTTCAACGAATTTCACTCATTTTGGCGGTTGGTAGAATATGTGGTATTGTTTTATAAGTAATTTCGTATTAAGTAGAGTAATATTTAAAAAAAAGGAGGACAAATATTAATTGTAGTCGACTCAGAAATAAAAAGCAATCATATTCTTCTGATTAGATTGTTTTCGTGTTTTATGAAACCACCGGTTTTAGCGTAAAAATGTCCTCACGTTTTTAGTGTAATACATGAACATTCACTCATTCAGATTTTTCTCGAAAGATATATCTTCTCACTTTCGGATCACTTCCGGAACGTAAACAAGACAATTTCTAAAGCAGAAATAGATGGGCATTTTTTTTTTAAATCCAACATATTTGTATTATTTTAATGGTCATTTTTTAGCGGATACCCGTACTGCGTTCGTTTTTAAATGGCGTTTATTTCGTCTATCGCCCTGCGTTCACTGGAAAATTCTGAACAACTGAATTTGTTTTTAAGGCAATATATATTATTGCTTGCTTGGGAAATGTTTCGTCGACGAGCGATGAAACGACGTCGGATCAGACAGCGATTGCCCCTGGAAAAAGGGCGGCGGGTTCGAATCCTGACGGAAGACACATTTTCTTTATGTTTTCTCGAGAACGCATGCTAATTTTATAGATCCATAAAATATTACCTGTTTGGCGAAACCTCAACACGGACTAATGTCAAACCTCAACACGAGCAAGACAGGGAGGAATTGAATAATTTCTTACACTGTGTC
This sequence comes from Acanthosepion esculentum, assembly GCA_964036315.1. Taxonomy (NCBI): domain Eukaryota; kingdom Metazoa; phylum Mollusca; class Cephalopoda; order Sepiida; family Sepiidae; genus Acanthosepion; species Acanthosepion esculentum. The sequence continues at coordinate 6,310,446 of OZ038505.1, forward strand.
TTATAGATTAACATGCACATGTATGAAGAGATGGACATTGATCATTAAATAATTCCATTAAAAAGTATGGAATTCTTAAATGTTCAGTGTCCATCTCTTCACATATATCTATGTAAATGCGTAGGATACAGAGTAAAAAACGATTCCCTTGACTGGGGATTTCAGTTCCTCCTTGTAGGGCTCGCAAATGCGAACACCGTAAATTGTTACAAAACGAAATAAACCAGCCTGAAAACTCGAATCATTTTCTTACATAGCCTCGTCAGACCGAAACTTCCATTGAAATGCCATTTATGGCGCCAAACACTTTCAGAAGAATTTAAACTGTCACTTATATACAACCAGATCAATGGTAAAATGACTTTTAACGAGTGAAGCCTGTGGATCTTGACGAAGGCAAAGCGTCATCAAAACTTGTGAAATGGCAACTACAGAATCATAAACAAAGAACTGTGCCAAATAACAGAATCCACATCACTTGAGGACTTTCAGTAGCAGCAACACTGGAAATGGATATCAGTAGGTTGACGTTTAACAGTAAAAAAATTCGGAAGGACGCTCCAATGAATAAAGGAAAGAGCGATAACAGTTAGCTTCAGAAACCGATTTTCATGAAATATTTTGTAAATTTAAGCCGACGGTTGTATTGACTTCCCTCGCAGGGAATACCAATTTTTTTTTACTTAGCAGGTAAAATTACAATTAAAATTACCAAGAGACGTTGCAAGCCAGGATCCACGTTGAGAGTAAAAGTGTTCGTCACGGTTGGTACACTTTAGTATCTTCTCGTTGATGACTATCATAGTTACAAAATATAACTGGAGTGGTATGTGCTCATCTACTATTTTTTCCTCTCCTCGACTTTTCACACAGGGAAAAATAATTTTAAAAAAAAACACCTGTGATCTAGATCCTAGTAAACGGTAAATTAATTAGATGCACTATGTGACAATAGATATTTTCAAGTCTGCTGTGGGTCATCCCATTTGTCTTTGCGAAAACGCCTATTATGGGACGCTTTTCAAGCCTATAAAATGATAAGCCTTCTCGCTATCTACCACTTCATAGCTTTATTTAACTCTTGTTTTCATATGTAGTGGCAATAGATATTTTCAAGTCTGCTGTGTGTCATCCCATTTGTCTTTGCGAAAACGCCTATTATGGGACGCTTTTCAAGCCCATTAAATGGTAAGCCTTCTCGCTATCTACCACTTCATAGCTTTATTTAACTCTTGTTTTCATATGTAGTCAATCGTAGATAAAAAAACACAACAAAAACCGCTGCTACTGAGGCGCTGTCGCTTCGTTGGTACGTTGTTGACTTTTGAATTCTCTCACACACGCATATACACACGTGTCTATCATACACACTTATTTCACGCATACGTAGAAAGGATTTTTTTTTTAGCTAGCTTCAATGTGTTTTCTTTTCGTTGCATTTGTGTACACATATAATACATTTTGTTTCAATAACATGCATTTTTGTTTGTTTTATATTGTTTGTTTTGTTATTTGTTGTTTTTCCTTTTTTTTTTCTCTTTAACCCTGACTCACATGAGTCCGCCAATATTATTTCGGGATAAATGTTCCCAGAACCTATAAATATTTATATAAAATGTCTATACACCTAGCAACCAAACAGGCGATACCCGAAGCATAGTGATGAATTTATTTCTACGCAAGGAAGCTAGTGTCGCGCAACACTTATCTCCTCATCAGGTACATTTCATGACGAATAGCGTAATGTCTGTTACTCAGAAGAAGGGAGGAGATACATGTGATTAGAATGTTGTCATATTTTTTAAAATCCTTCACTTTAAAGTTGTTGCTTAAAGAGCTCTTACTTTTCTTTCCCGTTCTATGATATTACGAACGTTTAATTTTAACTACGTTCATAACATTGTATTTAATTATATTGTGACAGCTGTCATATAACCGAGCGTGTTTTAAAATGACAAATCTGACGTATTTCTTTAATGATTCTTATGTGGAAGAAGAAAGAAGAAAGTAAGAAATATCAGCATATACTGTTTTTTTTTATTATTAAGTAAAGCAAAGATGAAACCTAACAAGACGCAAAATTGTGTGGATATTGTGGGGAAAATATTAAGAATAATGCACGAATAAAATGAAACACATGATGTCCACAATTAAATAAGATATTATTTGGCAATAATAAAGTATATAATACATCTGTGTCTGTCAATATATTTACAATATCCAGATAGAGTTGACAATCGATTGCTACACATGGTTTGTGTTAGTCGATTTGATGTGTGACTTCCAAAGAAGTAAACTGACATAACTGTTGTGGTAGGATCCACCTAATTTGCATAGTGGCGTACCGACGATATAAATATGGTTGGTACCGGGAAGACAGAGGAGGCGAATCAAGAGATTCAACTAGAGACTCTGCCCGACTGCGACTTAGTCAACACATTCTCCAGGAACGGTCTTCCCAGGAATATACAAAAGACTATATGTAAATATTGTGTACACTTCCATGTTTCAATACATTTTCTTCTAAGTACATTTTGTGTTGCATTATTATTCCATGTATTAGTCAAGTTTCAACAATGGCGACGAAGATGAGATCATTGTTGAAACTTGACTAATGCATGGAATAATAATGCAACACAAAATGTACTTAGGACAAAATGTATTGAAACAAGAAAGTGTACACAATATTTACATATAGTCTTTTGTATATTCGTGGGAAGACCGTTCCTGGAGAATGTGTTGACTAAGTCGCAGTCGGGCAGAGTCTCTAGTTGAATCTCTTGATTCGCCTCCTCTGTCTTCCCGGTACCAACCATATTTATATCGTCGGTACTCCACTATGCAAATTAGGTGGATCCTACCACAACAATAACAATATTATGATTTACGGTAATTTTTATGTTCAAAAACAAATATACAAAATTCGGAACTCTGTTAAATAATCTGAATATTCCTGCATATAATATTCCTCCGTATGCTATTGTTGCATGTATGTATGCTTATATGTATCAATCTATCTGGGAATATATATATATATATATATATATTTATATATATATATATATATATATATATATATATATATATATATATATATATATATATATATATATATATATATATATATATATATATATATATATATATATATATATATATATATATATATATATATATGGGTGCGTGACCGAGATAGAACGTTCGCTTTCTTAACATGAGACCCGGGTTCGAATCTCACCCTGGTCGATTTGTCAGTAAGGAGACTTGCTGATGGTATTCGTCGGAAGTGGGACTATACCAGCGAGCGGCTACTTTGGAAAGTGCTTGAAAACCATACATCAAGCCTTTTGAATGAAATTGGGTAGACAGAATACGTTGATAGCTGTGCTAGCAAGAAGTTACAAGTCATCGTGACCGAGGGTTTGAGTCTGCTGGAATTGCTCAGATTTTTGATCACGATAGATAACACGCTCTCTCCCAGAAACTGTAACTAACGTCTTCTCAGCAGAGTTGCAGTATAAACCACAGGTTTTGCACTGTGAGTGTTAGACAAACACAAATGTGCATGAACGAGCGTCTAAATTAGGGATCGGCTAGTAGACGGGTATTCTTGAATACGAGTGGCCAACTATTATCTACATATATATCTATATGGTCGAGTGGATAGAACGTTGACTTTCTGACCATCAGACCTACCTCGAATCTCACCAGGAACAGGAAGGGGACTTCTTTATGTTATCGGTCTGGGAGAGGTGATCCCCGTATGCCTCACCTATGAAAAGTGCCTACAATCTTATCAAGGAATTACTCAAGCCTTGTGAGTGAAAATGGGTAATCAGAGCCCTTGGGGCCGTTGAAGTTTGTGCAACCACAAACAATTGAGCACGCTGGCCTTGTTCAAACTACTGATCACAAAAGAGAACGCGCACTAACACTGAAACGGTAACTAAGATCTGCACAGCATATTTTCAGTATAAATCACAGGTGGGTTCTCTGGGTGTTGAAGAAACAG
>OZ038505.1:6316957-6336957 GCA_964036315.1 Acanthosepion esculentum
AGCACAAGAAACGTATGCCTCCCTTTCAATTGCGGACAGTGCCGACTACAACATTGTGAAAACGTCGATCCTGAGAAACTACGAAATGGTACCAGAAGCATATAGACAGAGATTTAGGGATCATAGAATGGACGAAAACCAAACGTATGTAGAGTTCTTCAGGCAGAAAGAAACGTATTTCGACCGATGGATTTCGGCGAAAGAAATAGGTGCGGATTATGACAAGCTAAGACAGTTAATATTAATAGAAGAGTTCAAATGGTGCGTACCCGATAACCTCGAAACATTCCTCAATGAAAAACAGGTCAACACAGCCTATGAGATGGCTACCCTCGCAGACGAATATGCACTAACGCATAAGCGAGGCAAGAATAAATCAGAGGACCCATCTGAATATGGGAGAAGCACAAAGCCTCCAGTAATGGCTAGCGCTGGTTCAAGGACAAGACCTGGTCAGGCCAACTACCCACATCGCCCGAACAGCCCGAAAAGTAAACGGTTTGATTCTCATTCCTTTACTCCCCGACGGACAGAAGGAGGGAAAAACATGACGTGTTACTACTGTGGGAAGGTAGGACACATGGCGGCGAATTGTTTCGCGAAGAAAAGTGCAGTCTCGAATAAACCACAAGGGTTTATATCGTCGCGTAAGGATCTCAGTAGGAAGTCAAAGGTAAAATCAGAGAGGAATACAGACCATTTGTGTCGGACGGCTCCGTATGTCCGGTGGATGACCCCACGAAGAGGGTTAAAATCAAAATCCTAAGAGACACAGGAGCGACCCAATCTCTGATAGTCGAAGAAGACATGCCACGCGGATCAGAGACAGCCATGGGCGAACGAGTAGTTATACAAGGGGTAGGAAGTGGTTTTGTCAGTGTCCCGCTTCACCGGATCTCCCTTGACTCTGATATAGTATGTGGAACTATAGTCATCGGAGTGGTCGATAGTCTGCCTATGAAAGGTATATCGATGTTACTGGGAAATGACCTGGCTGGAGAAAGAGTTGTACCCCATCAAAGAGTGGTGGAAAAACCGAGCGTCTCAGAGGAGACTGAGAAGATCGAGGAAATGCATCCTGGAATATTCCCATCATGTGTGGTGACCCGAGCGAATGCGAGGAAGAGAGCTGAGGAGACAAGTTCCAGAATGGAAAGCGAGGACGAAGGGGACGAGGTGGTTGACCTCTCCCAAACTTGTTTAGGCCATGAGATAGGATCGAACCCTATGCTCGAACAGACCCCGACATCAAGCCCTAGCCAGCGGAAGGAAACAACGGACGTCATGCCCACCATAGAAGGGTCTATGGCAATCGAATAGAGAGAGGATAGCCAAATCGCCCCCCTGTTCGAAGAAACGTTACCTGAGGAAGAATTGAACAAGGTACCCTCAGGATATTACGTTTAGAACGACATCTTAATGCGGAAGTGGAGGCCCACACACACACCCACCCAGGAAGATTGGTCGAGTGTACATCAGTTGGTATTACCAAGGAGACACAGAGAGGAAGTGCTTCGGACAGCCCACGAAACACCCATGGGAGGTCACTTAGGCATCCGTAAGACACACGAGCGAATCGGCAGAAGCTTCTACTGGCCCGGAATCCGTGGGGATGTATCGAAGTATTGCCAGACCTGCCATACCTGCCAGATGATAGGCAAACCAAATCAGCAAATCCCTGCTGCCCCTTTACACCCGATTCCTCCCCAAAACCAAGCACGGAAACCAATATTTACTGACTATCATGTGTGCCTCAACCCGGTTTCCTGAAGCAATCCCTCTGAGAAGCATTTCCGCCGGGAAGATTACTAAGTCACTGACTAATTTCTCCTCTATGGTCGGATTACCTAAGGTGGTACAATCTGACCAAGGTTCGAACTTCACGTCCCGAATATTCCGGCAGGCTATGAACTCTCTAGGCATAAAGACAGTCACGTCGAGTGCCTATCATCCCCAATCCCAAGGAGCTCTAGAGCGATTTCACTATACTCTAAAAACGATGAACCGGGCATACTGCTCAGATCATCAGAAAGATTGGGACGAGGGTATCCCGTTCTTGATATTTGCCGCGAGAGACGCGCCACAAGAATCACTGGGATTCAGCCCGTTCGAATTAGTGTTCGGACACACAGTGCGGGGACCTTTGTCTATGTTAAAGGAAAGATGGTCACAAGAAACCCACACAAACGAATCGGTTTTAGAATATGTATCCCGTTTTCGAACCCGATTGCACGAGGCTTATGAATTGGCACGAGAGAAGCTTAAAACAGCCCAGAACAAGATGAAGAGACAGTAAGATCGAAACACCATTCGAAGAAGTTTCGATGTCGGAGACAAAGTGCTGGTGCTGTTACCGTTGTCTGGTCACCCCCTGAAGGCTCGATTTCACGGTCCTTACGAAATTTCTCGGAAGGTTAGCGACCTCAACTACATTGTGAACACTCCAGACCGATGGAAAGGAACACAAATGTGCCACATTAATACGATCAAGCCATATTACGAGAGAGGGAAGCCAAGCCCCATCCTATCCGTAGATGGACCCCTCTATGCCTCTATTCATGCAGACGTAGGCCCAGAAGTCCTGAAGAAAACGTATCATGCCCAGAACACCGACAACGTATGTGCGGACGCTTTATCGCGCTGCTAACGTGATAAAGAATATACTCGTGATAAAAAAAGGGAAATTAAAGGAGAGCAAATCTTTATTTTTAAAGTAAGTCCCATTCCCTATTGTGCTGAAAAAGAATCGCAAGCGATCCTTTTTCATTTTTTTGGTGAGGGGGTGTTACGTTGACCCAATAGTTGTACGGTCACCTCAGATTTTATAGGCATGTTTTTAGTACATTGTATATTTGCGACGAAACATATGACCCTTGATAACCTTATTTCTTGAGTACGCAGATTGTGGGTTATATATTATTTTTATGTCCAGATAAGTCAGGGCCAGTTCCCGGAAAGGAACCTTACCTCCTCCTCCCATTTCCTATCCAGTCTCTGACCGTAGACCAGACAAACGCTGTTTGGCAGATAGGGGCGAGTGACATTAGGGTCCGCGAAAGACACCCACACACCTTTTTTTGTGTGGGCCAACACGTGACCCAACTGATAGCAGTTTTCGTTTTCGTGTTGAGGTGGCAACAATCTCACTTAGTTGCTGACCCTCGGAGGAAGCGGACGTCACCAAACCCAATCTTAGCTATCCGCCGCTAGAAGAATTAGATGCCACCAAACCCAAAGGAACGACGAGAGACCCTGGAACGATATCGTCAACCAAAGCCGGCTACATTCCTGTGATTTTTTCTGTGTGTTCTTCTCGCCTTCGACACGTGTTGGACATCGCCAAACAAGAACTCATAACTTGAACTTTGTAAATCCCACCCTTTTATCATTGGTAATAGTCAATCGACGTCGATTCCGACCATATGTAAGTTTCTTTATTTTTTTTCTATATCTTATGATCTGCTGTCTCTGTAGTCATATGTATTTCGCCGCATTAGTATTTGTTTAGGTAATTTATCTCCCCATCCCTTATATTATTTAGTTTTCTTTTTCTTTTTCTTACTGTCTGTATATTTTATAAATAAAACTTTTGTATCATATATTCTCGTGTTGTCTTCTATCGTTCTATGTCTGCATATAGTTCATTTTCTCTCTGCGTTTACCGACGTCCGGAATTGGAGAATTCCCTTCCCAACGTTCTTTTTTTTAAAATTTTTATATCGAACCTTGGGGTCTATTTATTTTTTTTTATTTTCTCGTTGCGTCCCGGCTATCGTAGTCCCAACGAAACCCCGGGCGTAACAGAATATATATATATATATATATATATATATGACCTGACGAATGCATCTAGCATGAAACAGACTGTCGCCTCTAAGTGTTGACTTCTATGTTCACTTTTATATTTACACACGCTCTATCTCTGATATTGAGCACTTTATCCAATAAATATAGCACACTTTAAGACTATATTTCTTCATATATATATATATATATATATGTGTGTGTGTGTGTGTGTGTGTGTGTGTGCGTGCGCGTGTTAACTTACTTATTTTGTTTTAATTTTCACATGTTTATGCTTGTTTTAGATTTTGAGACTTACATTTTAAATGAATCTATACATATATATATATATACATATATATATATATATACATATATATATATATACATATATATATATATACATATATACATATATATATATATACATATATACATATATATATATATATATATATATATATATATATATATATATATACATATATACATATATATATATATACATATATATATATATATACATATATATATATATATATATATATATATATATATATATATATATATATATATATATATCGGTAAACCGTTATATATAAGGTCGATTTAGAGAGCACGTATTCGCCTAAAGAATTCTGTTTAAATTTATTAATCTCTTACTTGGTCTTTACTCCCCTCTCTCTGTATCTATCTATCTATCTAAATATTTCGGCCGCCGCAGGTCATTACATTTGGGGACCTCGTTGAACTTTGGGCGGGTCACTGTCACTATGACTTCGGAATCACTGGTGGCAATGACCGCCTTGCTTCTGATAGATGATACCCGCTCCACAGGTCCATAATAAGAGAAAAAAGCTCCCCCAGATGCTCCTCGACGATCTACATGGCCACTATACGTAAGGTAATCCAGGTTTTCGGTTGCCCATGTATTCAGTTTGCAATCTCAGAATCTTTGTGGTGAGTACACTGCTCGCTAATGCTTTTGCAGCCTCTTCTATTGCCAGCAGTATATTCCGCATGGCATTTCACCTACGGGCCAATACTTTGGCCCCAATGTTCAGGGCCTTGAGCGCCTCCTCTATTCTCTCCCTCCTGACAGTAATGAATTTCCACGACTTGACGTCCGTTGTCAACAGGGATATTGTCCTTGTGGTGATGCCTCCATTACTGTCGTCACAGGTAAAAGTGGATGGCCTGAAATAAATGAATTGTACTCCTCTCTCAGGCACTTGTAATAACTTCGTCCATTTGGGGCTTTTCCACTACCCATGCTGACGGCGCTGTTGAGGTGCTGGCCAACGGCTCCTTTTCCTGAGATACCTCCACCATGGCGGGGTCTAATACCCTCACGAAAATAACAAATAATGCAAGAGACAATAAATCACAAAGCACAAGAAACAATAACATTTACAAATGTCTCCCTTACTATAAGTTACCGCAAATTACAAACAAAACATTCCGATTACCGTCCAGCCAGCAGAACAACATAAAACAGGATTATAGCTGAATACAAATCCTTCTCTTGACTAGCTCTTCCGAAGCCAGTCTCAGGTATTCCCTGTGTACATTACATATATTTACTGATAGAGTCAGTCCATAATAGGTAATAGGGAGAGTGGAACATTCCATTGCAAATGGCTCCTTATCTAAATGAGGCGTCACTTTGAGTAGGACTGTACCATCTCCCCGAATGTTATCAAAATTAAATTCAAAATCACTGATTCCGAGACAGTCAGTCTAGGACGGAAGAAGACTGGCATGAGGTTGTGCCGGTCTGAAATAGACTATGCCCTCATGAGGTAACTTTCGATTTTTTTTGCTGTATAATATATATATATATATATATATATATATATATATATATATATATATATATATATATATAATATTTTATAATACATTGAACTCTCTGTATGATATTACTAGGATCCACCTGGATTATATATCAACGAATTTATTACCTGTACTATATATATATATATATATATATATATATATATATATATATATATATATATATATATATATCCGATTTACAATTGGACTTTTTGTCTGTTATCTCTCAATCTCTGACGAAGCATTAATAAAAGTGAAACATGGTAGATTGCTACACGTTTACTATTTGTACTTTATTTTATCATGCTGTCGGATTCTGATCCATATGTGATATGCATTTGATCTTTAACACACACGCGCGTGCGCATATATATATATATATATATATATATATTGTTGGTATGACGTTTGCTTGATAACCTAACTGTCCGGGTTTCAATTCTCGGTACTGGATGCGCACTGCTGATGAGTACCAAATATAGGACGAAACGGAAGTCCAGTGCTTTCTGCATTCTGTTGAGGTTTCACACTCGATGAATTACTTAATTATAATTATCAAATCCTCCTAATAATTTATATGATTTATATATCATTGCTTGAACCGGCTTCTAATGCTCAAGTTTGAGCGACTTGGTGATAGTAGTCGTGGCTCCGGGGGCACCGTCCTATGTTTAGAGAGAATCTCAGTTGAGTACCACCACGGAATTTTGAGCGAGCGGCGCTATATTGAATCTGATTCGTTACCTCTTCGTCACCGAGGCCCGTTGAAACATTTGGTATAACGTTGGCTTGATAACCTAACTGTCAGGGTTTCAATACTCGGTAGTGGACGCGCACTGCTGATGAGTCCCAAATATAGGACGAAAGGCCGTCTAGTGCTTTCTGCATTCTGTTGAGGTTTCAGACTCGATGAATTACTTAATTATATGTATGTATATATGTATATATGACACATTGCATTATAAACAAGCAAATCATGATATTTATTTTCGTCATTTTCTGAAAGAAAGGTTGATGTAAACACGCTGTCAATTCGGAATATTCTAAAATTATTCCCGAGCGGACAACAAAGAAATAGATTAAGTGCTTCAAAATATAACACACAGGAACGCGCCCCCCCCACACACGCCCATATACACACACGCACACATGTATATATATATATATATATATATATATATATATATATATATATATATATATATATATATATATATATATTAATAGAGAGAGTGACAACAGTGAAGGTAAAGGAGATAGTGATTGATAGAGTGATTGATTTATATGAACAATGTAAATACAGAAATCAATAATATCAGTCTGACACCACATGAATTCAGAAACTTATGTATTGCTACTGCTTGGCCGTGGGCTCCATGTATAGAACTCTTTATAGCAGTTGTCTTGTAGTGAAAGATGCATCTATGATCATCTAAATTATCAGATTGAAAGACTGAGAAACCTCATAGAATAATTATCAAAAATATACAGAAAATAGTGTAGTGATATTTTAAAACAACTATAACTGATCGCACTCGCGTGTGCTTGTAAAATTCCCATCACAATGCAATGCAGGTTTTATCAATGTTACAATAAGAGTGTCTTTGCAATTCACAACTGTAGATTATCTTAGAAAAGATCGAATGTACTTGCTTAACAAAAACTGCCGTGACTTCCTTGCTGAATATCATTTTAATATGAAGGAACTCATTAGATAACAGGAAAGTATCAATATAAATATAAGTCAGCACAGTATGTCTGTATAATTCAATGAAACACGTTTGAATTAGGATATACTCCATATATATATATATATATATATATATATATATATATATATATATATATACATATATATATATATATATATATATATATATATATATATATATATATATATATATGTATGTATATATATATATATAAGGCAGGAGGTGTGTGTGCGTGTGTAACGAATGCACGGCCGCAATTTTCGACGGATTTGCACCAAAATTTACATGCACTAGATCCAAGTTAGCGGGAAGACCACGACCGACTTTGCATTTCCCAACTCCCATCGATCGTGGAAATAATCGATTTTTTCATGATTCTACGGCAGTTTTCCTGTAGTTTACGGCCATTTTCTACTGGCCAGAGTGAGAGTCTATTACTGGTTGCTACGAATAGGCGGGAGGATTCTATTGGCCAGCGTGAGAGCCAACTACTGACTGACACGAATGTTAACTAACATGCAAAGAAAAATCGATAGCTGCATGCGTCACAAGTGGGAAAAATTTAAATCCTCATGACACTTTACGCCAATTGGCTCATTCGCTTTCTTAAACTCAACGTTGATTCCGATTCAGCAGAACTGTGTTGGGTGTGAAAAAGTATTTGTTGTTAACATTCTTTTTTCATTTGGTTTTTCCAGTTACCAGTCCTTTTTTAAAGATGATCGTTTTGTGTTCATTTTGTTTAGTTCTTTTTTTCGTAACAGATTTCATGTTTAGTATAGAGCTTAGAAAAAAATCGCAGTGTGAGATAGGCAAGAATTAAGGCATGTTGCAACATCAGCACGGCAAAGGACACTGCTTTAAATGCAAGGAAGGGCAAAAATATTTTAAGTCAAGTGATAGCGATTGCTGTATGAGTCGTACGATTTTTGAATCAAGCCCGGGCAACGCCGGGCCATGCTGCTAGTATATATATATATATATATATATATATATATATATATATATATATATATATATAGTTAATAATCCGTTGGTAAATAATCCAAGTGAATCATAATAATATAAAGTAATAAAACTGGTCCGCATAAAGATCTCAATGTATTTATCATAACAGAGTATATAAATTACATAGAATAAAATCCAAATTTACCTCATTCTAATAACTATGATTACCCACAAGGACTTGAACACCTACAAATATATCTTGTTGGACGAAATAGCTATTCGTATAAGGTAAGTTTGAACATTTATCTATGTAATATATATATATATATATATATATATATATATATATATATATATATATATATATATATATATATATACACGCTGTCCATAAAGTTTGTGTGCGCTTTAAAAAAATTAGAACTTTATTTTCTTTGCGATAGATATAATCTGTAAAAAAAATGTTATAAAGTTTAAAGTACCTAGTTTTACGTATAGCTAAAATAACTAATGTGATTTCAGGCATTACTGTAAATCAGTTGGCAAATGTTTTCCGTGAACGGCAAAATCGTATAAACGAACATTATGGACACCCTGTGTGTGTGTGTGTGTGTGTGTGTATATATATATATATATATATATATATATATATATATATATATATATATATATATATATATATATACACGAACTTTATGGACACCCTGTGTGTGTGTGTGTGTGTGTATATATATATATATATATATATATATATATATATATATATATATATATATATATATACACACACACACACACACACAGGGTGTCCATAAAGTTCGTGTGCACTTTAAGAAATTTATAACTTTATTTGTATTTGCGATAGAAATAATTTGTGAAAAGGATTAGAAAGAAGTAAATCTATATTTTTTAAGCTTTTATTAAAACTTATTTTAAAATTCCACATGTCCTCCATCATTAGCAATACAAAGGGTAATACGATTTTGCCGTTCACGGAAAACATTTGCCAACTGATTTACAGTAATATATATATATGTGTGTGTGTGTGTGTGTGTGTGTGTGTGTGTGTGTGTGTGTGTACGCGCTATACTCCAAAAGGTTAGGATGATTAAAATATTATGTCTCAAATCAGACTTCTGTGTTCAATTTTTTCAATATATATAGTTTGGAAGATAAAACTACTTGAAATAACACATTGCACCAATTTTGGGTACATTAGATATGAAATAACATTTTTTTTATTGCAGTACCTCGTTTACCCGGCACTCCGACGTCTGACACTAAATCTCATAAAAGCTTCTATTTGGCAGCAACGGTGTTCAGAGTCATTATTGACGCTCCTTATGTGTTGTTAGATGAGGAAGCACCACTAAATATAAGTTTCGTAATTGGTATTTAATTATTAAAAATATTAAATATAATTTCAATTTTGTAGATTCAATCTTGATATAGGCAACAGTTTTATCACAAACCATTCTCACATTACGTTGTGAAGTTTATTGTTTCACAGATGTAACCAAATAACGTTAAATCTTCATACGCTGCTGTTAGCTCCGCTATTGTGAGAAATATAGAAACATGCAAAAATAATGAGACAGTGGTCAGGTCGGCGGAAATCCACTTCCAAATCACAAGATAAGTTCATTAGAATCAACATTCTTCGAAATAGGAATTTCAGTCCCTCAAATAGCTGCAGAAGTAAGTGAAGCCGACAGAGCTAAAGTGCCGGCATCAACAGTTAAGAGAAACTCACTGTAGCGGGTCGAAATTAGACGGGCGAATAAACGTAAGCGACTCATATGGGTGTGACAAACAACGAAACTGGACTGTTGACCAATGAAAAGGAGTCCTCTGAACTGATGAATCCAAGTTTGAGATCTTTGGATCTTGGAGGTGAGTGTATGTAAGTCGAGGCACTATTGAACGAATGATTACTGCTTGGGTTTTGCCAATCGTAAAGCATGGTGGAAGAAAAGTAGTGATCTGGGATTGTTTTGTAGGCAATAAAGTTGGCGATATTTATCGGGTGCCAGGAATATTGAATTAAGATGGATAGCCCTCTATCCTACAGCGCCACGCCATTCTATCTGATTTGTGCAAATGCAAGATAATGACCCGAAACTTACTCTAAAGGATGTAAAAAATCTTTGCAGAAGAAAAGTGAAGAAAATAAGTTGATTGTCATGGATTGGCTCCAACAATCAGCTGACTGCAACTCTATCGAATTAATTTGGGTTGAATTGAACCACAGAATCAGAAAGCAACAACGATGTAGTGCTGAAATCTTGTGTAAAATATTAAAAGAGGAATGGCAAAACATTGAAGTGAAATGAATATATACTTTGAGCAATTATCAAGGAAAAGGGCGGATATTTTGTTGAATTTCATATTCAGGATTTTTCATGTTTTTTTTTAGTTGCAGAGTAAAAATATGTTACGTAATGAATGTAATTATACATTTACTAAAAAATTTACTAAATCTCTAAGGTGATCCCTTTCTAGAGAGGAATGGTGGAACTAAAACCGAAGAGCATTTATAAAAGAGCCGCTGTGTAATCTAACGCATACAAAATAACATATGTATATATTTTCACGTGCAACATACATATAGGCGTGTACACACCCACCCATACATATACAAACATACACACATATTATATATATATATGTACATATACATGTACATATATACACATATACATACATAACACTTAAATCCATACACATCCAATCCTACACATCTACACACATTTATAAATATAGTCATACACATACGTGCACATAAACAATATATACATGAAAATATAAAAAATACGTGAAAATAAAAATATGTTATTGTGTATGTGTGTATAAGTATGTGTTTTTGCACATAGAAATACAGGTCCTTGCTGGATTAGATAATCGTAATTTTTATATGTTTATATTAGATTTGTAATCTGTATTCGATATTAACTTTTATAAATGCCCTTTGGTTTTAGTTCCCCTCTTTAAAACTTCTCTCTGTTAAATTTTAATCCCCTCTTCATCTTTAGACCTACCTGTCCTTCTCACTGTTACCCCTCCATATAGCTTTCATTTACTCTATCATTCGTCCCATACTCTCATACATACACTCTCACTAAATTTTATTTTTTATTCCCGGAGTTGTTTTTCATGTATGTTTTCCAATTTGTAGGTCTGATGAATTGGATCGTATTTACGATTCCAGTGGAATAAATTATGACCATGGAATATTACTGTTTAAGCCTTTTTATTATATATATATATATATATATATATATATATATATATATATATATATATATATATATATATATATATATATATATATATATCCGATGCGATGAGAACGAAAGTAATATATAAATTCTAACGTTCGCAGCGTTAATTAAAAAAAGAGCTCGATAAAGGTAGCGATAATTATTTATTTATTATAATTTTATCATTTAGACAAAACCATTTTACTCAAAACAAAGATGCAACTTGGGTTCAGTGCATTTTAACTGCATATCTACGGGTGAGGGTCGGAAATGGTTATGAACGATCCTGTTTGTAGGCAAGCCCGGATGTAAAACGTTACTTCCTATTTTCCATTTTTTGAGAAGAAAAATGTACTTACAGAATATACATAAAGTATCTAAGTGAAACAATAGTGGTTGTTGACAGCAGTTTGGTATTGGGTGACCCGGGTAGTTAATGTTGAATGGTGGGTGGACATTTTTTCGAAGATAAACATCGGTCAAAGTTTAGGTACGTCAACTCACAAGCGTCCTAATTTTGAGAGGTAGGGGAGGGAAGATAGCGATAGGGGATATTACATTTGAGTAGGTAAAAAGATTTTCGAGTTATCTTCTTATAATTATTAGGAGTGTTATTGTTTGTTTTTTTTATAAGATTTCTAAAGTTGGATTGCATTTCTTTATGTTGGGGTTATCACTATTTATTTTGTAATCGAAAGAACGTTTTTTGTGTATATATAATTATAAAAGGTTCATAGTTATGGAATTGGGAATTTAGCAAGATTGTAGTGTTAAATCCTTAGTGTGTCTACAGAAAACGGTAGTCTCATATCTTTGGTTTAATAATCGGTTATTATTCAAGAGTTCAATGATACACATTTTCTCCTGTAAACATTGGAAGCAAGGTTCGCTCAGTGAATTGCAGGTTTTGGCTTGTCTTATGATTTTCCATTTAACTTTAGGTGTTTTTCCTTCTTCCTTGAGTTTCCAAAAATATTTCGAAAGTGATGTCATATTTCGTTTGGCTGTATTTGTAAAGGAGTTCAAGTGATTGTAATACCTATCCTTAAAAGGTCTGCTAGTAGACCCCACATACAGCTTAATATCTCCGGGGTTCTCATTTCATGAGATATAGGCCATATACACTATGGATTTGGTTAAGCATCTGTTTAATAATGGACATTGATCGGGGATTCTACAGTTGCATAGTCTTTTTTCTTGGGGTGTATTAGAACTTGTATTTAGGTTTCGTTTATTATCACTATGTAGTTTCAGTATTCTATTGTTATGTGATTTAATAATTTTATCTAAGTTTCTAGAACAGCTGTAGCTAATTTTTAAGGTATTGCGGTTGAAGATCTGGATTAATTTACTTTTTTTAGGGAAGTGCTTATTAATTAGATTTAAGAATTTGTGCCCTGATTTGGTACGGACTAACTTGTTGAAGAGAGGTGTATACCAAATTATTTTCCTTCCTCTATTGTTTTTTTTAGAGTAACTACAGTTTTCTCTATATTCAATTTCTGAAGATCTGTAACCACTGTCGGTAAGGATTTTGTTATAAATAATTTTGTGTTTATCGAATATTTCCTTGCTAGAAGAGTGCTTGTTTATACGGCGTTCAACAGTTGATGGAATATGTTTAATAACTGTCGTTGGGTGATTGGAATTAGGGTTTATATAAATGGGGTTAGCATTATTCTTTAAGAAGGGTTGGAAATTATTTAAGTGTAAGTTTAAGGTTACATCTAAGAAGTCTACTTGTTTTATGTTAGAATTAATTTTCACCTTGAGGTGTAAAGATTTAAACACTCTATGTATCCATTTCCTCAACTTGTCAACTTTGCTACCGGTAGAATTATTCACTACCATCAAACCATCGTCTCTATAAATCCCTATATTATTAAGACTAATTTTATTGTGAACTGTGATGTTGTATAGAATAAACAGTCCTACCAAGACCGATGATTCAGCAAAATCCAGCGATCCCATGGAAACATCAAAATTTTCACCAGATTTCTTTATCCATTGTTCTTTGTTATGTATCATAATTGATTTCCTGCAATTAAGGATGATATCAATTTCGCTTTTAGAAATATCGGAGTAAAACTCGGCAAACTCCAAGGCTGTTTCGAAAAGGTCTTTAGATATCGATGGATAGAAGTCCACGATGTCGAATTGGATGAAGGTACTGCTGTTTTTGTTATTGAGGTTTTTAAACCAGTCAATCACTTCTGCAGTGCCGACCCACTGGATTAGGCCGAGCTGATCCTTTATTTGTTTATTTATACGTTCCAGGATTGTTTTACTAATTCTCCCAATCTCAGACTTGGTCAGGTTGATAATTCTTGTGGGTAGCTAGTTTAGGAAATCATGTTTGTGGTCTTTAAGTAGGATGTAGGCTTCCCTAGTCGAAGGTTTGGGCACTCTATCACTTATTTTCAGTTTATCGGTAATCTTCTTGTCCGATGAATTAAATATGTTTACATAATTGTAATTATCTGTGTTGACCTTCTTGTAATTCTTTGTTAATTCCTTTCTAATCAAGGTGTTATAATCTTTTGGGTCGAATTTGTAGAAGTTTGTCGTCTTATCTGACTTTAAAAATACTTGTTTGACTGTTTGATATCTGTGACGACCGTATCCAAGCGTTTTTGAAAGCTGTTCTTGTGATTGTGGAAGCTGATATTTCTTATGATATCGAAAAGGTCCATTTCAAATTCCTTTAGTTGATCTATAAAGGGTGCTGTTTTCAAGTTTTTAAATCCGTATGTATCCACCTTTTTGGAGATTTCGCTTTTTTCTGGTCCCTGAGGAAGAAGTAAGCTCTCCATCTCATTCTCCTGATTAAGTCTTCGGTTTTTGTGACTACATTTTGAAGGTACTCCCGTTTGTTTGAGATGGGAATATTCTTCAGCGAAATGCCGAAATCGATTTTGTCCATGTTTTTAGTTTGAATCGTTAGCAACAGTGCTCAACAGTAATAGGAGCAAGATATCCGATGCGATGAGAACGAAAGTAATATATAAATTCTAACGTTCGCAGCGTTAATTCAAAAAAGAGCTCAATGCAGGTAGTAGAGCGATAATTATCACAGCTCCACAGTGCGACTAGACAACCGAATGCCTCAAGCCCTGATTGAAACCCAACACATTTGGTGTCAGTCAGAGCTTCTACCACTGAGCCATCTTCACTCGACAGAACAAATCAGCCAAATCTTGCGTATTGTTTTTACAAACATAAACAAACGCCAAGCAGCAAAAGTGCTCCATTCATTTTATTGAAGAGCTTTGCATTTACGCAGATGACTATTGTTTTTAGAATTAGCTTGTTGTTCAACAGTGCTCAATTGAAAATATATTTTCAAGAGCTAAATTATATATATATATATATATATATATATATATATATATATATATATATATATATATATATATATATATACGTAAAAAAACATCCGTGGGTAAGTAATCCAAGTAGATCCTATTAATATAAAATATTAAAACTGAACCACAAAAGGAAGCTTGATATATTTTTTATTATAGAGTATATGAGTGAATTACAACCATTGAGACCCAAACGATTTACCTCATGCAGATGATGATTTCGATCATGGGAAAATGGCTTTTCCCTGGACTTATCAATGCACTTACCTTTTACTGACATTTAGTAAATGTATTTGCATTGTCTAAATTTTAAATTTGATATTAATTTTTACTAAATTTTAGTAAATGTAATCGCATTGATAAATCCAGGGAATACCACTTTCCCATGGACGAAATAATCATCTACATAAAGTAAATCGTTTGGATCACATTATATATATATATATATATATATATATATATACACACACACACACACATATATATATATATATATATATATATATATATATATATATATATATATATATATATATATATATGTCTATATTTCTGAGATGAGTGATTATGTACATTATTTACGTTATTCGGACTATTCGTACTGGTAAAAAATTGTTGCTGAAGACATTAGGTTTATAAATCCCAGAAATTCCGCATGGACACATGGTACAGTGGATAAAGGTGTTAGTTAGATCCAGTGACAGAACCCAAAGAGTGTGAGTTCAATACCCGGTTAAGGCAGAGGAGAACTTTCAGAGGGAAACTAGAACAGATTTTCCCAGTGAGCGAAATAAATGGTTCAGTTCGAGATTCCAACCACCTGAAGAAGGCCGGAGCGTACAACGGCCGAAACCTTGTAATAAATATAGCGACAAAGATGAGGACAATAGTCCGAATATTGTAAATAATATATTTTTGTCATCCACACACACACACACACACACACACACACACACACACATACATATATATATATAGATATAGATATAGATATATATATATATTATTAAAGTACATGCAACAGATAACACTCTTAAACAAGTGAAAATTTCGAACAAGGACAGCAATAAGAAAAAAAAGAAAAAGACCTAAAGGCGAATACCTATTAACTGAGCAAAGTAAATCGCTCAACGGCTAGATTACCTCGACCGAACAAAAAACGCTCGTCAACGTTAATTCCTACGAAAGGATTGCACTATATGGGAGTGTAACTTTGTGAGCGATTGCGTGTTTTTGTACGGGTGTGTATGTCGTTGATTTTCTGTGCATCCGATAATCCATTTTTACGCCAATTCATATTTGTATTATTCTATCTACTTTAATTTCCTCCGCGGAATCTAGTTTCCGTTTTCCCTGAAGAAAACTCTTATTAGACGTGATTACTCTTCATTTATTACATTAAATAAGCAAGCTGCAATTTGTGCTTAATTTCAGGTAATTATATATATTTATTTGCCTACTGTTAACCACAAAATAGCGTTGCAAACGAACGAGCAGACGATTCTCATCCTGTATTGATCAAAATTCTGAAAAGAAACAAGAAAAAGGTATTCTCAATACGTCCATATTTCTTTCCGGTTTTCCCCCTTTATTGTTTTTTTTTCCCATCATCTTTACTCAGCTTATTACTTTGTGTCATGTCAAACTGTGGGATGATAACGGTGTAAGAGATCGTGTTACGTCAATGAACAAGTCCTACATTCCGAGTAGATGAGAATGCAAAACCTGCTTTTATTGAAATTCAAACATTGATTTTTGCCACGCGTAACTCTTACAAACATGATGCAAGCCACATTTTTCCATCGCTGTTCTCTGTCGCTAATTTACTTTGCTTCACAATTTGCTTATCGAGTTCATTACTAATTTTGAGATTATAGTCTTAGAATTAACGTGTACGGATCAAGCGATATCATCATTTCATGATACTGCCCTAGACTGTTCGTTATTTTTGCCGATTACAATAATCCTGTTCGTTGTTATGCCCTCTCCGGAATTTCAGATTTCTCCTGATGTTGCAAACATTTCCGTGTCCGTGCGTTGTGTTTCAGTAATTATCATTACCTTATTTTACAAATCTTTTCACATCTCGGCAATATGATATTTTGTAAAACCTTTCTCTCTTTCTTTCAACAGAATTGCCGTTTATTGAAACGGCTGTATACAATTTCCAGTCTTTAATATTAATTTATACTGTATATTAAAAGGAAGAGGTTACCCTAGTTGACAGGAACCTGAAAGCCTTGGGGTAGGCTACAACAGCTGAAACTTTGTAATAATAACAACCAATGTAACGAGATTATTCTGACTGCAAACAATGTAAATAATGAATGCATTGGCATTTAGCGAAGCTTGCTATTTTCATTTATAGTAATAAACAAGATCGTTCCTTCACTTTTTGAAACTTCTTATTTTTATACTATTACTTGCCAAAAACAAGCCGTTAGATTTACTCAATGTAGTGCGTTAATTAACTTCCTCCTTACAAACTGAATACAAAGAGAATGAACAATATTCAAACGACAAACACTATTCAACGATTGATTTTCATTAGAGCCATAAACGTCAACAAAGTATTTTTGTTTCATTGTTATCATCCTCAGCTCTAATATCTGATTGTGGAGCTGGGCAAGTAATCTCCTTGCCGTATCAGCGTAATCCATGTTGGATAATTCAAGCAGGCTTCTTCATGATTTACGCAGTTATTGTTTTGTATATGAGTTACGGTCTTATCCCTCTTTCAAAATTGCCCAATATTTTGTCGATGTCAAAAGCATCTCCCCTTGGTTATGACGATGAACTACATCCGGCAGCAAGGCTTCTGATCGGGAACCAGGAGGTTTTGAGGAGCGTGGAATCACGTCGTAATTGCTGTTATTTCCAGCTCCACCCTGACCTGGGTTGGTATCACGCTTTACAGTCCCAGCTATAGATAAAAATAAACTCCATACAAAAATAAACAGTACATTTTTATAATAAAAGGGCCAACAATACACTTTTATAGCAAAAAGGCAACCAAAGCAAAACTAAATATATAAAAATAAATTTTACAGTAAAATTACCAACATTACAAATTTGGTCTAAAATATGTATGTCTAATCATACCTTTACTTTGGAAGTTTAAAATTATGTACGATATATCTGTAGTGGAAAGCATATAATTACGTATAAAATATTTAAATTTCAGCATTAAATAGCGGCTGGATGTTGATATGTCACCAAAAAGTATCAACCAACCAAACAATCAATCAACATTAAAGAACTTTCATATATAATGTCTCAAAAATCTAACTGTATTCCCAAATTTAACTTCAACAAAAATACATGAAATTCATATCACCCTCCCTCTAGTAATAATATTCACACAGACATGTATATGCGTAAAAAGCTTAGTATCATCTACTATGTATTCAATTATGAAAGCAGAATAACGTATATCATATTTTTGTTACTTCAAATCACTTCAGAAAAATTAAATTTCAACATAAAATAATCCATAAGGAGTTGATATGCCGTGAAACAAACCAAGTCGAAAATTGAAAGAGCGCAACGTTAGAAGTAATAAACGCTACAAATCTTTAAGTAGGAAAACTGATATGACTGCGATTACAGTATAATAGAAATGATTCTTTTCTTTTAAATAAAATTATTCAAAACCAAACACTACTATTTCCATGAAACGAAAAACCAGAAGAAGGTTGTACAAAATAAGTGGAGGCCTCATTTCCGTGAAACGACCTCATTTTCTTGAAACGACCTCATTTCCTTGAAACGACCTCATTTCCTTGAAACGACCTCATTTCCGTGAAACGACCTCATTTCCGTGAAACGACCTCATTTCCTTGAAACGACCTCATTTCCTTGAAACGACCTCATTTCCTTGAAACGACCTCATTTCCCTGAAACGACCTCATTTCCTTGAAACGCTTGTTCCCGTACATCCACAAAGTTAAGCAACGTCAACCCTGGTCAGTGCCTAGATAGATGTCCGCTTTGGAATACCAGGCATTGTAAGATTGGAAATGCGGGAATTGTTAATCGCAGAGCTGAGTTCCAATTCCAGTCGGGTTCGTTATATTTACTTACTTTGAAAAGGTATGACTCCAACGCTTTTTTCCCAGCTATGGGTAAATTAGCTATGATGTGTTACTAGACCATGATTTTCTCCAAAAATAAAATAAAATTGCGTAGAAAATATTAGATTTTAGCATTACATAACCGACAGAGACTGAAACAAAAATGAAAGATATAAAGTGGGTTCTAAAAATAACGCTTCTAAAGGATTAACAGACCAAAAGGGTAAACCGATACGGAGAAGAAACGAGGAAAGAATGAACACGTATTTAGAAAGCAGGACATTTTTTAATTTAAAATAGGCGAAGCCAGTTGAAATCTGGTCTGGAAACGGCTCAACCCTCAATTTCTATCCTTTAACCCTTCTGCCTGAGCTCCTGAGTCAAATTTCGCAAATAATTGGCATGAAATATTTCACGGTAACCATAAAAAATAGTTACAAGTGTTATCCCTACTGTTCAACCGGTGGCTGAGCATTAAGTCATTTTGTCATTTTCAACCGGTGGCTGGGCATTGTCATTTTTCTCTACCACCGGAAAATCGGTGATCAGGGCACAAAGGGTTAAAGAGTTCAAAAGAGTTTACATAATCCTGTGGGTGATGAGAACATATCCGTCCTATCTCCCCTTTACCACAGATGAAACTTCAAAATCCATCGCTATTCATAACAGCTACATTCTTGACATCCTCCAGCTCAGATCATTACACTACCATACTATTTTCACAGGTTCGAAACTTCTGCATTCCCTCCGTATTTGGTGTAAAGACATTACCGAGAATAGATAATTTCTGGAATAATGTCGCGGAATTATATATCCTCGATAGATACGACCTTAACCCCTACAAATTAATTTTTATTTATCCTACATATCATCATAATCAGCATTGAGTATCTGTCTATATTTCTAAGATGCGGTATTATGTACACTATTTACATTATTCGAACTATTGTCCTCATCTTTGTCGCGATATTTATTACAACGTTTCGGCCTTTCAGTATCTGTCTATATTTCTGAGTTGAG
>OZ038505.1:6339457-6351957 GCA_964036315.1 Acanthosepion esculentum
TTACCGGTAGTAGAGAAAAATGACATAAAAATGCCCAACCACCGGTTGAACGGAGGTACAGAAAAATGACGTAATACCCAGACACCGGTTGAACAGTGGTAGAGAAAAATAACGTAATGCCCAACCACCGGTTGAACAGTGGTAGAGACAAATGACGTAATGCCCAGCCACCGATTGAACAGTGGTAGAGAAAAATGGCGTAATGCCCAGATATCGGTTGAACGGTGGTAGAGAAAAATGACGTAATGCCCAGCCACCGGTTGAACAGTGGTAGAGAAAAATGACGTAATGCCCAGCCACCGGTTGAACAGTGGTAGAGAAAAATGACGTAATGCCCAGCCACCGGTTGAACGGTGGTAGAGGAAAAATGACGTAATGCCCAGCCACCGGTTGAACGGTGGTAGAGAAAAATGACGTAATGCCCGGCCACCGGTTGAACGGTGGTAGAGAAAAATGACGTAATTCCCAGCCACCGGTTGAACGGTGGTAGAGAAAAATGACGTAATGCCCAGCCACCGGTTGAACAGTGGTAGAGAAAAATGACGTAATGCCCAGCCACCGGTTGAACAGTGGTAGAGAAAAATGACGTAATGCCCAGCCACCGGTTGAACAGTGGTAGAGAAAAATGACGTAATGCCCAGCCACCGGTTGAACAGTGGTAGAGAAAAATGACGTAATGCCCAGCCACCGGTTGAACGGTGGTAGAGACAAATGAATTAATGCCCAGCTACCGGTTGAACGGTGGTAGAGACAAATGAATTAATGCCCAGCTACTGGTTGAACGGTGAGTAAACACTAGTAGCTCTTTTTATAACTACTATGAAACATTACATACCAAGTATTTGCAAAATTTGACCCAAGAGCTCAGGCAGATGGGTCCAAAATTGTTCAGGAACGCCGGGCTCAATGGGTTAATTAAAATCACTAGAAATGGTGTACTGTTTAGGAATCTTGTTTCGCTAGATCCCTTAAGATTGAATAATTTGTTCGATCCTCACTCGGCGCTACATTTATCCGCCGGTTACTAATTTACTAGCCCCTTTGTTGTGATGTAATGTTTAGCAAGTTTATCTCCCTAGACCACTTACGATGGGATACTCAATTCGATATTCACTGGGTGCTGATTACGAAGCCTTATGCAACATATAAGCTACGCTTAGTAATTTACTAGCTACTTCCTCGTTGTGTACTTGTTAGCGAGTTTTATCGTTATATCAATTACGGCAGTGCAGTGAGTATAATACACACTGGGTGCTCTATAAACACGTCCTCGCGTCATATATAAGCCACGTTTAGTAAATCACTGGATATTTGTAAGCGATTAAATAGTTATCAATTTTTCTCGCAATATCAATTACAAATGTGAAGGTGTCACAGAATTTCGGCTTTGTGCCACATCTAAGCTTCGCATTTTAAATCACCAGTCACTTTGTTGTAGAGTAATGTAAAGATTGTCTTGAGGGATCAGTTATGACTGAACAATCAGTTCGATCCTCGCTGGCTACTCAATATTACACACTTTCGCCACAATGAAGTTACGCTTAATAAATAATGTTTCCTGTTTAACTTCGATTGTGTATCACATAATGTATGTGTTAGGTTTTGCATGTCTTTCAGTGTAGTATGAGTCGTATTACAGTTCTCCGTGTCCTGAATAGCAACCAGGTTTGCTAGGCATAGCCCCTATGTCCGCCAGTTGTTCTCTATTTATACTTGTCTATCTAATTTGCATACGATACTACTAGCATCACTGTCCGTACGGATAAATACCTTTGTTACAATACAATACAACCTGTAGACAAGAAGCCTTCAAGTCTGAAATGACGAAGGAAAATATTCTTGAAATGTTATCATTTTTAACTCAGAAATATTACATCAGAGTATTTCCTTGTGTGATATAATGCTACCTGCAATCTTGTGCTGAGGGCCGTCTTATGAATATTTTAGTACTGCTTAGAGGACATATTGTAATTTTTAGGAAAGAATTAGATTTACCCCAGTCATAATGAAGGGTTGCATTGTCAATTAGGCTCTGTACTCTACACGTCATTTGTGACTCAATTTCCGTTCCGCACTCAATGGAAATCTTATGTACGACATATGAAACTGGGAAACTGTCCGCCTCTCGTACTGCTCCAGAATGAACCCGATTCCACCGCCACTTCTTTCTCGATCGGAGCAAAACAAAAATCAAATATCGCTGCCATATCTAGGCTGGCGCTGTCCAATCTTCACTTTTCATCTGAGACAGAGTTTCAAAACTGGCACGGCCATGGGGGTGATTAATTATTTTCAACCCAACAAATATTTTCCGTCCTAATAAATGGTGCAAGCCAGTCGCTGCTCTATCGATATTTACATAGCAGACGTTCAGTCAAACTAGATTCACTAGATCTACCAGTTCATAACTTTGAAGTCACTAGCCGCCAGGGAAGTTGATTATTTGATTTTGTTTAGCTGTATATCAACATCTATGGGTATTTAACGCTAAAATCTAAATAATTTGAACACAATCATATGTCTTCAACTACATATAAATAGGTGCTCTTGATAATTCAGCTGTAAATAGAAACTGCTGCTATTTATATATATATATATATATATATATATATATATATATATTTCGAAACTATTTTCAAATAAAAAGTCTCATTAGAGAATATGAGAAAATTCAAAAGAAAATATGTAAGACTATGTTGTCTTTAACATTCAACACTGCATGTTTGAAAGAAAAGTTGCTGCCAAATTACACACACACACACACACACACACACACACACACACATATATATATATATATATATATATATATATATATATATATATATATATATATATATATATATACATACATATGTAAGCAAATGTGTGGATGTAGATCCGACGGTATGATGAAAATGTGGAAAAGACAAAGCAAAATCCGAATATGTGAGTTTACTGTTTTTTTATTTTATTATAACAAAAACAAAAACAAAATAAAAAACAGTAAACTCACATATTCGGATTTTGCTTTGTCTTTTACACATTTTCATCATATATATATATATATATATATATATATATATATATATATATATATATATATATATATATGTGTGTGCAGGTATACAGAAAAATAGGAAAGAACACGTTAGGTAAATAATCCGGAGTTCTTCAGTATTTTTGCTTTTATTTTTAAAAAGACAGTGCTCCATACAGAAGTAGAGCTTATATTATAATATATTTTTTTTAAATATGATTCCTTCGCTACATAAGAGTTGTCATGTTTCAAGCGCGAGAGCCGAGACCCTCAATATAATTTTTTAAATTAAGTTGAATTAATTACTAATTTTTGGAACTCCTGAGACGATTCATAATCTCCTAAAGCCTAATGTAAATGTTATTTATCGTCATAATTTGCACTTACTTCGACCATACAACAACGTCATTCAGAAAATTTGGTAAAGATTACAGGTATATTTAACAACAACGTTTTATTGCCCTAGCAAATAAAAATAACATCCAATAGATGTCAATGATGGCCTATTTGTAGAGTTACCCTTTTTCAGACGTGAAGTTTCTCTGAAGAATATGGGAGAGTTATATTTAAGATGAATTTATTATCTATTTGTTTGGTAGAATTATTTGATTTTCCCGTGAGTAGTCGAGTAAGTTTAGGGCAAAATATACTGTTACGCTCAATGCGACACGAGACACGCTGGGAATAAAGTCCCGATCACACAGAAGAATCAGGACATATCTTAACGTCTGAGGCACCCTGTCGGGAAAATAAAATGAAAGGGATGAGAATTTATAAAAATTACTTCCTTTTGGCGTACGTTTTGCTACGCGAAGCTGTTGTCAGAGAACTAGGATAATCCTACAGCAACTTCCTGGGTTTATCGTTCTTCCAGTTGGTTGTATTACGTGTCAAATTAATCCTACAGCAACTTCCTGTTTCTATCGTTCTTCCAGTTGGTTGCATTACGTGTCAAATTAATCCTACAGCAACTTCCTGGGTTTATCGTTCTTCCAGTTGGTTGTATTAGGTGTCAAATTAATCCTACAGCAACTTCCTGTTTTTATCGTTCTTCCAGTTGGTTGTATTACGTGTCAAATTAATCCTAGAGCAACTTCCTGTTTTTATCGTCCTTCCAGTTGGTTGTATTACGTGTCACATTAATCCTACAGCAACTTCCTCGGCTTATCGTTCTTCCAGTTGATTGTATTACGTGTCAAATTAATCCTACAGCAACTTCCTGGGTTTATCGTTCTTCCAGTTGGTTGTATTACGTGTCAAGTGAATCCTACAGCAACTTCCTGGGTTTATCGTTCTTACAGTTGATTGTATTACGTGTCAAATTAATCCTACAGCAACTTCCTGTTTTTATCGTTCTTCCAGTTGGTTGTATTACGTGTCAAATTAATCCTACAGCAACTTCCTGGGTTTATCGTTATTCCAGTTGGTTGTATTACGTGTCAAATTAATCCTAGAGCAACTTCCTGTTTTTATCGTTCTTCCAGTTGGTTGTATTACGTGTCAAATTAATCCTACAGCAACTTCCTGGGTTTATCGTCCTTACAGTTGATTGTATTTCGTGTCAAATTAATCCTACAGCAACTTCCTGTTTTTATCGTTCTTCCAGTTGGTTGTATTACGTGACAAATTAATCCTACAGCAACTTCCTGGGTTTATCGTCCTTACAGTTGATTGTATTTCGTGTCAAATTAATCCTACAGCAACTTCCTGTGTTTATCGTCCTTCTAGTTGGTTGTATTACGTGTCAAATTAATCCTACAGCAACTTCCTGTTTTTATCGTTCTTCCAGTTGGTTGTATTACGTGTCAAATTAATCCTAGGGCAACTTCCTGGGTTCATCGTTCTTCCCGTTGCTTGTATTTCGTGTCAAATTAATCCTACAGCAACTTCCTGTTTTTATCGTTCTTCCAGTTGGTTGTATTACGTGTCAAATTAATCCTAGAGCAACTTCCTGTTTTTATCATTCTTCCAGTTGGTTCTATTACGTGTCAAATTAATCCTAGAGCAACTTCCTGTTTTTATCGTTCTTCCAGTTGGTTGTATTACGTGTCAAATTTATCCTACAGCAACTTCCTGTTTTTATCGTTCTTCCAGTTGTTTGTATTACGTGTCAAATTAATCCTAGAGCAACTTCCTGTTTTTATCATTCTTCCAGTTGGTTCTATTACGTGTCAAATTAATCCTAGAGCAACTTCCTGTTTTTATCGTTCTTCCAGTTGGTTCTATTACGTGTCAAATTTATCCTACAGCAACAATATAAAGAAAAATAGAAGTATTGTGAATCCAGTGCGTGTACAAACATCCAATCGGACGGCAGTTAGCGATTGACTATTTCAACTATTTTAAATCACTATTTGCAGTGAGTACTATATATTATTTTTGTAATACCTACTACTATTGAACAAGTATTAATATAATTCACCCCAAGCCAGGCAGTAATGTCACTAAGACGCAAGGATTTCCTGGATGTGAAAGAATTATAAAACAAGGACCTTATTAAGGAGCGAGAAAAATAAAAGTGTGATTAGGTAAACAGCAAATAAAGATTGACATATTTACATTTTTGAAGATTAAAGTGGGCCGAAGGTCATGAATCTGAAATAGTCTCGCACAAGTGATAAATGAGAGAAAAATAATAGGTTAGTATAAAACTTACGGCTGCAAAAATGTCAGATATTTTGGTCAAATAATATCGACAAGTTCTGTCTGATATTTTTCTTCATTATTAAATTATTACAAATTCCGAAAATTTAATTCATCGGTAAATTTGCTAAAGTTAATATTTATTTTTATTTTATGTTTTTGTTTTTCGTCAAGGATGGTTCTATGTGTATACGGGATGCGATGATTAAATTGTCGCCAAATTATATTTTTAATTCATGCTGTACTGCTTGCAATTATACAAGAAAATTTATGTAAATACTAAGAGCGATGAATAAATAAAGAGTAAATTTATTTAATAAAATTTCTATTAGATTCAACCACGGCCTCCATCCGACTTCGGAAGTTCCCGCGACTTCTCTAGACAGATTCCTTGTTTAATTTGATGAATGCTGTCATAATCCTTGCATTTCGTCCATCTTTGGTTTTACAAGGAGTTTTGTCGCTCTCTCGCTCAACTGCGCCCAAAACATAATAAACAAGGATGTTGCAGTCTGGAGAGTTAGGCGGCCAGATGTAAGGGGTGATGTAGTGTCAGTAATTGTCAGACAGCCATGACTGGGATTTCCTGCGTTTATGGCATGGTGTAGATTCCAGTTACCAGACATAGGCTTTTCTAGCATCCACCCTCTTAACCCAGGGCAGCACTACCTCTTTCTTGTAATTCTCCGTGTTGAGTTTGGTGCCCTCACCAACAAATACGATCGTTTTTTCCTTATCAGTACGATCAGAGTGAGTTTTCCGTGCTGCCGTAACTTCGTAATCAATATTATACGGAATCAACTCTTTCGGAATCCTCTACACAAGCCACAGATTGACAGCAAATCCTCTGAGATGTTCGTTTCGTGTCGGAGTTTCCGACGCGAATGCCAAGCAGCTGTGCTGCTTGGCATTCGCATCCAAATTTCTGGCGAAGTCAGTTGCCTTATGGTGGTTTTTTTCTCACAGACGGTGACCAACATATTCTACTATATTGTGCAGTCGAAAAAAGCAAATTTGTAGGCGCGCAATAAATATATAAAATAACGACAATTTACCTATCACAATCTGTACACATTTAAGTCACCAAGATTTTCTGAGCAGTGTGCGGTCATAATTCCAATCACACAAGGCATTACTTGTGTGTTTTCCATAGCACATAGAATTTGATATCCCCATGTCATACTGCGTTTGAATTAAGGTCTGTTCTTCATCTAAATGTTTAGAAAGTATAACCTTTCTTAATATTTACACATTGCTACGGGGAGATTATTTCACACCATTTCAAAGAGTTTTCATTTTATTTGATAACTGAATATGTAAATTTTTAGATATGTGCATCTATTTTGATGGGAATTATTTTTTTTTATTTACCAAAAACAGTCAGCAGTTTTTGGCCGTGTGCATAGTCGATGTTATTGATTATTAGCTTATTGTTTTAGAAGTGGTTATATTATTTATTACATGTGGTTAAGACTATAATGATGCTATATATTCAGTTAAATATATAAAAACATCTTTGATAATGGCTAATAGAATAGACGTATTCGTTTGGATATATAGAACATTTGGGCAGGCTTTACACACTTTAGGGTCAGAAAAGAAAACACTAGCACGAATACAAGAACAATTGAATAAAATCTTAATCACACTATCTTGGCAGTCGTCCTTAATGAATATTGTATAAAAGAGGCACTGCTACCAATGCACAATTTTATATATATATATATATATATATATATATATATATATATATATATATATATATATATATGCTCTTTTTGAGTTTACAATGCCAAGCAGTCTTTCTCTATAATTTTTAAGAAGTCGCTAGTAGTAGTGAGTGACATTTACCAATAGTATTGTCAAAATTCCCACAATTGATCGATATTAACATGATTTCTTGCATGCACTGCCTTCTTTCACTCGAATCACAGATCTACAATTTCGTTTAGATTAGGACTTTGACTGGGTCGTTCCAATACTTGAAATTTCTTTTTGAGAACACATTTTTTCGTTGATCTGTTGATGATTCAGATATTTGTCTTGTTGGAATTTCCAACCCCGACCTAAAGCCAACTTTTGAATTGAGGACAACATACTTTCGTTCAAAATTACTTGGCATTTGCAGGGTCCATTTTGCTGTCTACGCGTACTATTTTGCATGTTTCAGCTTCAGCGAAGCCCCCCGAAATCCTAATGCTGTCACCACCAAAATTAATAGTTGCTATCAAAATCTCTTTAAATGACGTAATACAAGCTCGACAGATATACCATATATTGTTCCTCCCCAAAAGGTCTAGTTTGTTTTCGTCCGACCTTAAAACCAGAATATTTCTAGCTTATTAATATGGGTATCGACACAGTTGATGCGAGCTTGCTTGTTCTACTTTGTAAGCAGTGGCTTTTTCTAGGCATTCTGCCATGAACATCGGTATTTTTCAGATTTCGTCTTATTGTTGATGTATGCCCAATGACCACTGTGGGTTGTAGAACCGGAAGGGTCACATGAGGATTTGCTTGGGTTTGCCTAACTAGATTTCCGCATGCTCTTGCTTTTATTTTTTGCGGACTCCCAATTCTTGATTGTGCTGGCGTCATACCAAAGGCCTTCCATTTATAAATAATTGTTGCATGGTGGAGAAGTGCACTCCAGATCGTTTTGATAACTTTTTGTAGGGTTCTCCATCGTTTCAGGTTTCAACTAAGCCATTTTCTAAAGCTTCAAGCGGTTCTTTTGATCTTTGCACGTATATTCTTTTAAAATTTAATCAATAACTGCACACATTTGCATACGCAATAAGTTCTATTGTTTGACTGCAGTATATAGAACTTAGCAAAACGATGAACTGTGACATTTTAATTTTTACATGTGCACAAAAATTATTTTCACTAATAGCCATTGAAAGTAAAAATACAGAGTGTAAATACAACGGTTCACTTACTTTTGCACATATTAATTTTTAATTAATATTTTTATTCTATCTTGATAAAAAAATCTTTGAATGTGGTTGTAACTGATTTAATAAAGTTTGTTCTTAATGGATATATAGTTTAATTAATATTTGTTCATTATCTGGAAAAAAAAGAGATAATGATTTTAAATATTATCTCAAGGGTTCACATATCTTTGTACATCAATATATCTATGTACGCATGTATAGGCTTTACTATTTGAAGCCTCGCTTTAACACTCTATCAATAACACTATCATTATATTTTTCCAAAGATTTATTATGTTTTTTCGGTTCTTACAGTTCATTCGATTCTCCTTCTCTTGTCTGTAAGTATTTATATTTGGGGATGCCCTTCGTCGGGACAGGTGCTTTTGCTATCAAGAGTAGGAAGCGTGTTTACTGAGATGTGGAACCGTATTCGGCATATTTACATCATTTTCCGGTCGACTGGTAAACGAAACTGACGTAAGGAAATAGGCGACTGAGAATGTATTACTGTTGTCATATGTTGGTTAAGACTTGTTCCCGTGGGGAGACCGTCAATAATAGTCACATTGATATATGTTCTTCAACGATTTTTACGCATATATGTTTTCAGAGTTATAAGCGAAACTATGCACTCTGACCTGTATTATGAAAAGACGCAAACGCCAAAACACATAGTTTCGCGGCGTATCAACCTCTGTTTGTTATTTAATGACGAAATCTAAGTATTTTGTACATAATTTTATACGTTCAGGGTAATGGTATGTTTTCTTTTAACATAAAATATATAATTTGTAGATCATAAAATAAATTGTTGGTAATTTTACTATAAAAATGTATTTATATGTATTTAGTATTGCGTTGATTTTCATTGTGTTATAAAAATACTTTCATTGTATTATACAAATGAACTGTTGATTTTTCTCTTCAGAATTTGATCATAGCTGGGTCCGACACCTGGTCAGTATGGGCCTGGACACATCATCACTTCAGGGGTGGATCCACGCTCCTCAAAACCTCACAATTACTAGAGGCGGTGTTACGTGTGTCTTATGTTGTAGTTTTGTTGAGGGTATATTTTGAATACAGTTTGCTTTCTTTAATAAATTGTAAGATATTATATTGATTAAAGTCATGAAGCAGTTGTTCCATGTGGTTTATTTCGTTGGTCCATTATGTTTAACGACATTGTGTTATCTATGGAATATTTAATGACGAAATAAAAATATTTTAACACAATTTATAATGACTTCAATTACAGATAAAATGTATTATTAGTCATTTTTATATAAAATGTATTGTTGGTAAATTTACTTTAAAAACTTATTGTTAGTAGTTTTATTAAAATATGCATCGCTGGTAATTTTTTATATAAAAATGTATTGCTAGTTTGTAACTATAATAATGAATTTTCATAATTTCATAGTGTATCGTTTTTACTTGGGGATTCACTATTTTTCCGTAACTGTGACCCTAAGAGATGCTCCCACCCCGCGTCAGACTGGACCTGGGAAGAACTGCAGATAAGTTACGCACTACAAAACATTCAATCCTCCGATCAGCGGCTTTGCTGCCGGATGGAGGTTATTGACATAGCCAGGAAAATAAACAGACATAGAAAAAAATGGCACATTGATATAATGAATAAAGAAAGTGCATATTTACACACACACATATATATATATATATATATATATATATATATATATATATATATATATATATATATATAGAGAGAGAGAGAGAGAGAGAGAGAGAGAGAGTAAAGAAAGGAAAAACAGTAAGTAATATGTAATCCGGTGTTCTTATTGATATTTTTATTTCTACGAAACAGTGCTCAATGTAAATTTGCAGAACAAAAATATTCTAAATTAACTGATTTAAAAATATGGTTTCATCGCTACAAAGGAATTACCATGTTTGAAAAACAGAAAACAAAACAAAAACTTCAAATTAAATTAAAATCATTAGTTCTGTTTCATCTTCAAGCGAATTTTGGAACAGAACTGGTGCTTTTAATTTTATATAATTGAATTCGAATTTTTTGAAACATGGTAATTCCTGTGTAGTGATGAAACCATATTTTTAAATCTGTTAATTTATAATATATATATATATATATATATATATATATATATATATATATATATAATATTTTATCAGGAGTTAAAGCCATAAAATTGTGTTAACATATTTAGAATTCGTCATTAGATAACCCATAGGGAGGACTGGTTACAAGAATTAACCTGCATGTTCAAACATCTATAGGGATTACGGCTGTATCGTGTTTAAACATCAGTTCTCGTACGATCACCAAAGCTAAGCAAAAAGAAAATCTCTCAATACATAGATGGGAGACCGCTCAGGAATTCAAGGTACTGTAAGCTTGGATGTGCGGAGGATGCAATAGATATTGATTCGGTATTGCTAATCAGAGACCCGAGTTTCAATTTCATTTCGTTATATTCACTTCCGCGCAAACCCCGTTGGGAAATCTATGAATCCAGCTCTTCTCTTTTCCATCTCCAGCTATGTGTTAATTAGATGAGAAACGTCAAAAAATTACTACTAAATGAAGATATGTCCTGGTTAAACCTCATTAAAACCGTCAAAAAACAATCACCCTATACTGACTACTAAAAAACACGTAAACCGGAAATACCAATTAGACCTGTCTTATCAGTGATAATAAGCGCTCCATATAAAATAGCCGGCACACTAAGCAAAATCCTAACCCCACTCCTCGGCACAATCAATCCCTCACACATAAAAAAAAATAAAATAAAAACCGTAGACAACAAAAACAAATATATGGCCAGTTTAGACATAAAATCTCTATACATAATATCCCTAAATGGAAATATGTAAGTCTACTAAAAACACACTTAAAAAAAGGAAAAATATATTCCCACATACAATATATATACATTCTCATCCACAGACAGACTGTTTCGCAGCTCATCAGTGTGGCTAGACGTCCGTTTGCCTCTAGCTAGGATCGAAACCAAACGGACTTAGTGTCAGTCGAGGATTCTACCACTAAGCCGTTGACGCACGGCAGGGAGGGAGGCGAATTTAAGTGTATTTATTTTTAGATAAACACACAGCGACAGAGAGAACTCGATTCGATTTACCGAAGAGTCTTGCATTATGACCCGATATAGTCACTGTTTACAAACCCACACTTCCTCCCCAGAGAGCTCAACCGAAATAAATTTTTCAGGAGCCTATATATATATATATATATATATATATATATATATATATATATATATATATCCGCAGTTCTCGCTTGTCTAATTTTAGAGTTTCAAGACTTTGGCCATTTCAAAAACATTCTAACACCAAGCTCTTCCTATTTTAGTTACATAGACGACTCCCTACTAATATAATATTTCCTATTTTGGAATTTATTAACCGTTCCCTTGAGGTTCTGAATTGATTTGAAGATGGAAGCCAGAGTATGAATGTTGGTACAATTAGTGAAGGCCTGAATGATATTTTGCCTCTCGCCATTGATCATTTGGGAAGACATAGTGGGACTCACACAAAATTATTGTAATCTGTTCTCTTTTTAGCTGAGTAATTCAAATGGGTTTTAACGACTTTTACGACAAATGTACGTATACATACATACACACACACACACACACACACACACAAACACACACACACACACACACACATATATATATATATATATATAATATAGAAAAAAACAACTGAAAAGTTGCAAATTAAAATAAAATTGAATGTTTTTTTTGTGAAAGTAATTATTTATATTTATATATATATATGTATATTTGATATTTCAGATCGGCCCCGATCTTTCATCAGAAATGGTTGTTTTCAGAAGTTAAAAAAAAACAAAAAATACTGGATTTTAAAATTAAATACAT
>OZ038505.1:6359457-6371957 GCA_964036315.1 Acanthosepion esculentum
CGGCCTTGTGCCACATCCAATACTAAACTTGGAAAATCACTAACCCAACTGCGGATTATACTGCGACTACTCTGATCTGACTTTAATGACATTTTCTTGGATAAAGCGCACAATATCTCATGGTCAACAACGCCAGTACGCTCAATACTTAGTTACGATGACTTCAGACTTCGTGCTAGAAACAAACATCAATAGCATTCGAATATTTCCGTGTAAACAATTTCCTTCAGAACGCTTAGCTTAATATGAGGAATGCTTTTCAGACACTTTCCAACTGTGCTACACGAGGTGATCGTCTACCCAGACCGATAACAAAAAGAAAAAAACTTCACCTTTCTCACAATGTGACCATATATAAAGCTTAAATATATATAAATAGCTTTGTACTTGAGATAAGTCATATATTCAAATATTTCAAGTTGCATTAATAACCAAACTTTAGCAAAACATTCTACCAAAATAAACTAAAGAAAATTAGATAATAGAAACTTAAAAAAAAAAACTGTTATATAAAAAAGAAAACCTAAGTCTTGTTTTCCTGACTGCTGGAAGACCTCATCCATTGTTCCTGACTTTAAGAACTCTGGTGACCCCTCCGACCCTTCTAATTACCGTCCTATCAGTCTCCTACCCCTCTTCGGCAAAGTCTTCGAAGCCCTGATTAATCACCTGTTATCCCATGATCAGCTCTCAGACAAGCAGTATGGTTTCCGCTTTGCCCGATCTACAGCAGATGTGCTTACGGCCATCACTGAATTTGTCTACCAAGCTATTCATATTAAAGGTGAAGCTCGTGCCGTGGCCCTAGATATCTTCAAAGCGTTTGATAGAGTTTGGCATGACGGCCTTCTTCGCAAGCTTCAGGGTTATGGTATTACAGGTCGATTGTTTGACCTAATACAATCATTCCTGTCAAACCGTGAGTTGAAGGTCGTTCCCAATGGATTCATCTCCAGCTCCTATCCCACTAACGCAGGTGTTCCTCAAGGCTCCATCCTAGGCCCTACTCTGTTCCTTATATTCATAAATGATATTCCTGACGTCATAGATTCCCAAGTCTCATTTATGCGGATGACACCACAATTTACTCCTGCCTCAAAAACAAATCTAGTAATGCTGACAAAGTTAACCTGGCAGTTCGACTCGAAAAGGATCTACAATCGGTTGTGAACTGGGGCAAGAAACGGTTGGTTAACTTTAATGCCTCTAAAACAAAACTGCTCTCTATTAACCACCACAGGGATCCATCCCTGCATCCCATTAGAATGTCTGAAGACCAACTTCTCGAGAGCTCCTCCCTGAGGCTGCTCGGTCTCACGCTGTCCGCTGATCTGAGAATGAACAAATACATCGAGTCAATTGCTTCATCCACCGCAAGGAAAGTTGGCTCCCTGTGCCGAGCCAGGAAATTTTTCTCCACTGGAATCGATCCTCCAAATCTATAAATCAACCATTCGCCCTTGCATGGAGTATTGCTGCCATATATGGTCTGGGGCCCCTGCTGTTTGCCTCAGGGTTCTTGATAAGATCCAGAGACGGATATGCAATGTGATTGGCCCTGATCTGTCATGTCGTCTGCAGTCGCTCTCTCACAGACGCGCCGTTGCTTCGCGCTGTCTTTTTTTACAAATACTTTCACGGTAATTGCTCCGATGAGCTGCTTTCGCTGGCTCCCAGGCCTCATGAATTTAAGCGCCCTACAAGGCTGGCATCCCGCTCCCACCCCTTCAATGTTGGAACTGTTAGATGTAGACGTCTCTTCTACTCCAATAGCTTCATGTCTCGCACATCTCGCCTGTGGAACTCCGTTCCTTATTCCTGTTTCCCTGAAAAATATAATCTCTAACTATTTAAGTGTAACGTCAATCGACATCTCCAGTTGCCTTGATCTATCCACTTCCCTTCTCCACATCCTTTCCCCTTTCATTCCTATCTGCTCTCGCTCCAAATCTTCTGTAACCCCCTTGCCTTGATTGATAAACTATCTTTCTCCACATCCTCTCCTTTACCACTCCTATCTGCTCTTCCTCCAAACTTTCTGTAACCCCTTGCGTGCTAGTGGCTTCCAGCCTTGTTTGGGGTGAAAAGTTTAAAAAAAAAGTCGCATTGGGATAGGTAAATATGCATTCCGGAATCTAAGCAAAGTATTAAGTAACAGAAAATTTAGTTAGAAACAAAGAAAACAGTACGGGATTCTTGCGTTATAGCAGTCCACCTGTATGGTACTGAAATCTGGACAAAGCGGGAGGAGGATGCTGAAAATACCACGGACCGAACATGTTAACAACGACGAAGTTTAGAGAAAATAGAATCAAAATGAACATTTATACTTAACATCAAGAAGACAAAGTTGATCTTTCTAGCGAATATAATGAGGAAAGAGAATTAGAAAGTGTGATACTCACAGATTTAAGTTGTGTGTGCGTTTGCTTTTTTTTATGGAAGAGCGGATATTGCTGGTTAACCGGAAGTTATCTGGGAGTTGGCTAGAAATGGCTATGGGGAGATGCAGTGTCTACTTATAAAGATGGGAAATAATGTAGCTAACGGAAGGTACACGTCAATACCCGATCAGTATCGGCTGGGTCACCGTGGTGAGGGAGTATGATGTTGAAAAACCCGAAACTCCTAATGAACCTCGGCTAGAAACATCACCGATGATGTGTACTAAAGCATCCAATAGATGTAATTTACGAAGGCAAGAGGAAAACAACGCATAACTTACTTAGTGAGCTTGAGTAAATATGTAGCCGAACGATGACTAAAAGATACATTTTATTAAGGACTGTAAATTGCGGAGAGCCATGATCGCCTACGTCCTGAAGGTACGTGGCACATGAAAAAAAAAAAAGAATTGCAAAAACATTTAATCGTGTCGTAAGTGTTAAAATTTCCGTCTATGTTCTCATAGCTCAAAAACCATTACTGTAAATTTGTAATTCATTTTTTTGTCTTTATTGATACTCGCATTTTATTTCTCTTCTCGCTTCAACTAATTCTTTCAACTCAGTAATAAATGCCAAAATAAAGTCAGTAATAATTGAAGACACGGGCAAATATAGACAAGAACTTATTGCTGAAAAAATTGAAAAAAGAATATAATGTGAATATAACAAATAAAAAGAGTTTTCTAGTTATAAAAATTCCCAGTTCTTATGAAATTATTTTCCGACAAAATTGAATCGATAAATAAAATAAAAAGAATGCAGCAGATTTACTTGTATTGAAATAACACTGTTTATTATTCAATATCCCCAAGCTGCTGTTTTAATGTAGATGTTATTTATTGAATAAACTGCATTAAAAACTCTAAAAGAATTCGTCAAATGCCGAAAACATATGTTACTGTTCATAAAGGAAAATATATTAAAACTATTCGGAACTGTAAACGGAAGTATCTTGAAATATGAGAATAAAATATCATGAAAGGAAGAAAATTTATTTAAAGAAATAGATATTATAGGACTATCTTTTCTCATATCAATCAATTACTTTCTCTCCATATATACACACACACACACACACACGCACACACACACACACATATATATATATATATATATTTATTTATATATGTGTGTGTGTGTATGTTTAATATATATATATATATGTATGTATATATATATATATATATATATATATATATATATATATATATATATATATATATATATATATGTGGTACTTATTGGAAAGCGTTCAATATCAGTGGTGACAGGGCTGACATAATTGGTTGTATTGATGTGAATTTGTGACCATGACGATCGCAATGTCATAAAACCCGAGGTCACAAACTCACATCAATACAACAAAGTGCACACACACACACACACACACACACACACACACACACACACACACACACATATATATATATAAATGTTTTGAACAATAAAAAATATTAAAATTTTCCGACAAACTGGGTAACATGTATTTTTGGCATTTGATTTCATAAGAAATATTTATATATATATATATATATATATATATATATTTATATATATATATATATATATATATATATATATATATATATATATATATATATATATATATATTACATAGCAGTGATTTTTATTGGCTACTCGTATCTGTGTGGACGCTGCGTTTATTTATTATAGAGTATTTTTAATCATTTTCGTATACCGCTCTAAATATTTGAGAAATCTTATTAGTTAAAAAATGTCCGGCAGTGTCTGGCGTCTCCTCTAATTTTTGGAAAACGAAGAAACTAAACAAACAAAAGGTCCTTAGCAACGAGAAGAATTTAGAAAACACTATTTTATTCATGTTTTCAACTCAATATGAATACAAGAGCGTTTTCAAAAAAGCGACAATAAGCACTACGGACAATTTTACACACCTTTACACCCATCAAACGATAAATTTAAAAATTCAATAAAGACTTCATCAATATGTTATTGTCTCTCATACTCAATGATATAAACACAGACACACACACACACACACACACACATACACATACATATATATATATATATATATATATATATATATATATATATATATATATATATATATATATATGTATATGAAACTCTGAGTTCAAAACTGTATGTAGCCCTGGCGTAGTATATACTATACAGCTAAACATTGTCTCCATGATCCTGATTTCGGTTGAATGATGATGATTATACATACATACATACATACATATATACATATATATATATATATATATATATATATATATATATATATATATATATATATATAACAAGATAAAATTCACTACCCTATATGATATATGGTCAATATGGGCTATTGGATTTTATCTATTTGTAATTCAGATATGCTGTATAATAAATATATTAAACACTCTTCAGTGGATCAGTTTTAATATTTTACATTAGTATGATTCACTTGAATTACCACGAATGTTTACCCATATATATATATATATATATATATATATATATATATATATATATATATATATATATATATATATATATATATATTTATATATATGTAATCAAGTCCATCGAAAGCATGCCCGTAAAACCACTAAGACATAAGTGATTGCTGAGTAGATGATAACTGAGATTTAATTTACATTTTGGAAGATTATAGATATAATGAATGCATTCGTCAAAACACAGTTTAAACTTGATCCCCCACTGAAGTCGACCTATTTAACTAAATACAAGAACTAACACCGGGAAACAGGTGAAAAAGTATTAGCACATCATTTAGACAGGCGGCCTGACAATTAAAAGGACAATTACCTGTGGTAGCACAAATAAGCCAACTCGTGCCTTCCTTCAAGTTGTATATATCTATTCATACGAAAGCGTGGGCTTCTATATGAGAGTAACAACATATGTCATATTCTATTGCTTTGCAAATAATGGGTCGTTTAAAAAAATAGCGTCTATTTGCAATATATTTGTGTGTGCGTATATATATATATATATATATATATATATATATATATATATATATATATATATATATATATATATGGTTAGTCGCGCGCGCAGACACACACACACACATATATGTATTTGTGTTTTTTTTTTAAATGTAGACCATGTGCACAACATCTGTTGCTGAGAGAACTTTCTCGGCATCGCCTTCAACCTACCAGCACACAGTCTGACATTGCTGATGGATCACTGTCTGCAAAACGACTTACAAGGCATCAAATAATACCACTGTGTTAACCAATACGCTAGATTGATGTCTGTTTTCATAAGGATCTCAAACATTTTCCCATGTAGCACGAATCTCTCTCTCACTCTCTCTCTATATATACATGTATGTATATATATATATATATATATATATATATATATATATATATATATATATACATACATACATATATATATGAAGAAATATAGTCTTAAGATGTGCTATATTTATGGGATAAAGTGCTCAATATAAGAGATAGAGCGTGTGTAAATATAAAAGTGAACATAGAAGTCAACACTTAGAGGCGACAATCTGTTTCATGATAGATGCAATCGTCAGGCCACGTGGACTGACGATTGCATCTAGCATGAAACAGACTGTCGCCTCTAAGTGATGACTTCTATGTTTACTTTTATATATATATATATATATATATATATATATATATATATATATATATATATATATATAAAAGTAAACATAGAAGTGTGATATTGTGGGGCCGTAATATATTCAATGGAGTATATCTTACAAACATCTGGTGTTATCTTATGGTATCTGGTGGTATCTGGTATACCATATCTCTTAAACAGTTCATGCAATAAATTCACTGTCACTGAAGATATTGGATTTTTACTTTTATAAACTTCCGGCCATTTAGTGAAACTATCAAGTTCCACGTGATAATGTTATCCATTCACATGACCTGCAAAATCTACATGTACTCTTGTCTGTTTTTGGCCAAGGTACTCTCTTTGTAATTGTTAGTTTTTTCTGCTAGAGCACAACCTCTGCAAGCTTCCACTGTTTGTTTAATATCTTGGTCCATTCTCGTACAATGTACGAAACTTCACACCAGAGATTTCATTCTTGAAATACCAGGATGTCCGCTAGGAAAATCCTTAAATATTCACCTCTCTAATACACAGTGTATTTCAACCCTTTGCCCGTACATTACTACACCGCTGCATAACGAGTAAGCATTTAAGTCTGGATTTCCTTCTTTATTGCTTTCTTTCAGTTTTTTTTTTATTATTTCTGCAATAAAGACATTAATTTCCTCTTTTTCTTTTAATTCTTCCGGGGTAACTGTTAACTCTCGTACCAAGTTTCATAAAATGTTTTTTTTTAATTTCCATTTCACTTTTTAGTGCTGCAAAGACCGTTGGCATAAATGGTTCCATATTTTCAGATATTAATCTTGATAATCGATCCGCATATCATAATGTTTTAGACGGATTGGTACTCCATCGTAAAATCATAGTTTAACAATATGGTACCTCAGCGTTGTATTCTATTAACTGTATGAGTATACCTTTCTTTAAACCATATATTGTTAATAGAGGGCTATGGTCTGTTTACAAGCTAAAATTTGTTCCAAATATCTTCACAGCAAAAATACCGTAATTCCCCATTTATGCTACACCTTTATCCATAATTCGCACACCTAAAATTGTGCTGAATGTGTAGTAAAATGCTTTTATTGACGCATAATACGCACATTCTATGGGAATGAAAGCCTATAAATTGTCTCTCTCTAATTTCTTTACGGTCAGCGTCTCCTACTCTTATTTTTAACAAAAATGAATTTAAACATAGAATAATATTATTCTAATTTTGTTTTATGATAGTTCTTATTTTATTTCACTGCACATTTTTAAAGATGCTTTTTAGCTGTGCATAATACGCACACCTGATTTTGCTTTTTCCATGCCCAAAATGTTGTACATTAGATACAATTTTAAGACTAATGTTGTCCAAATCCGCCATTTATTTTATACCCATAGGAAACAATTTTACTAACCCTAAATTAAAATACCAGACAGCTATTTAAAAAGAAAATAATGAGGAATTGAAGGAGAAAGGTCTGAACACACAGATAGACAGCTAAATTATAGGTTACGATCATACTCCTAGTCTTAGAGATATGTGTAACTTGTGTTTAGATAAAAAAAATAAAATAATAAAATACAATAATCAAAGCAAACTATTAAATCAAAGGAATGAATTAGTTTTAAAATGTCGACATAGATGTAGACTAAAACTTCTATAATATAAATTTTACTTTGTTAATCTTTAATTCTCTAACACTTCAAATATTGAATGTATAACGATTCCTAATTTCAATAGGTCCATTTCTTCACCAT
Organism: Acanthosepion esculentum; assembly: GCA_964036315.1. Classification (NCBI taxonomy): domain Eukaryota; kingdom Metazoa; phylum Mollusca; class Cephalopoda; order Sepiida; family Sepiidae; genus Acanthosepion; species Acanthosepion esculentum. The sequence continues at coordinate 6,367,263 of OZ038505.1, forward strand.
ATTAATTATATCTTCTAATTGTCCCCCGTTCTAAGAACTCACTTTTCGTTTTCACTTATATCTCTTTTTCCATACATATTTTTAATGTTTTTTTTTTAGTTTTTTTAATATAATTGGTATGGTTTGGATTATTTAATATAACTTGATTTAACTCATCTTTAAAGTTGAAAATGGATAATTAATTTTATCTTAAATTTATATTCTTTACTATAATTTTTTTATTTTTTTTAATATTTTCCAAATAAAACTTAATAAAAGTTATCTAAATATGATTAATTTTAATCTTTTTAATATATCTCATTTTTAAGTATACTTTGTTATTTTTTTAAGTAGGAACATAAATATTTTATATATAATTAAATTTTATCTAAAGATTCCATTTTCGGCGCTCTTTTAGTTTCAGTTTAACACTACATTATTCATAACTACAGTTTAATGTCATGAGGTCAATATCCGGGTTAATTTTATAAAGCTTCTGCATTGTAAGGTTAATACCTTGCACATACTTCTTACCACCGACTCGAGCATTTCGTCATACTGAATCATCGAAGTCCATAAATTCTGTATCAATTTTTCGACTGCTGTTAAAGATAAATTTTAAATTTCTGATTCAAACAGGAACACAGTCTATACACCGGGGTTGAATAAGACAGATGTACTTCTCGTTGGTTGAAATAGATCTATGCACCCACACATGAGGTATTTTTTTTATTATTTTAATGTTTAATTTATATTCTCTGTTATAATAAATACATTGAACTCTTTTTGTGGATCAGATTTAATATTTGATATTCCTAGGATCCACTTGGATTATATAGCAACGAACTCATTAGCTGTACTATATATATATATATATATATATATATATATATATATATATATATATATATATATATATATATATATATATATATATATAAGTGTCAATTCGTCTATTATACAAGGTCATTGAAAAGGACTGACTAAGGCACTGCGATGAAGATGTTTTCGTTGTTTTCTTTCGAGTATATATATCTTTCAATTATTTTTCTTTTCTGGAGGTAGAAGTATAAAAACTTTCAAGATCCTGTATGGATCAGCCGAAAGCGATCGGACGCACAGAACTATTTTTAGAGTTTTTGCAGACTCTAAGTCTAGATAGGAATACACTGGCAACATTCATAAAAAGCTTCAAGGCAGTGTACAACCAGTCGTTTTCCTTCAAAGATTTTCGGTATAAGAACTTCAAATACAGATAGAAGCTTACTCTTTTTTATATTTTATTTTTTTGTTTTACTTCTTTTTCACATGGATTTAATTTCATTTGCAGATTAAAAAAAACTTTGAGAGTTTTGGGGATTAACAAAGATGACCGACCAAGGAGCATGCTCCAGGCTTGAATAGCGGTCACTTATCAAGTTTTTGGTTTCTGAAGGGTGCAATACAGTTGAAATTCATAGGAGAATGTCAACTGTGTATGGTGCCACATGTTTCAGCCAAAATATGTCTACAAGTGGGCTAAATTGTTTAAAGAAGGACGGAGCAGTGTTGAGGATGAAGACAGGCCTGGGAGGCCTACAGAAGTGAGGTCTCCTGAGGTGATCGAATCAGTCAATGACCTCATTCAGTCTGACAGAAGAGTGACAGTGGAGGACATTGCAAGGACTTTGAGCATATATGTTGGGACAAACGCAGGGGTCATCAGTCAGAAGGAGTCACCTTGCATCATGACAACGCAAGGCCTCACAAAGCAGACCAAACGGTGCAGATCATCAACGAGCTGGGCTGGGAACTGCTCCCTGATCTCCCTTACAGCCCAGGCCTTGCCCCTTCAGACTTTCACCTGTTTGGTCCCTTGAAAGCGTTCACGAGAGGCACGAAGTTTAAAAGTGACGATGAAGTCAAAAGTGTTGTGAGCGACTGGCTGAGACATCAGTCCAAATATTTTTACGCTAAGGGAATACGGAAGCTTGTGCACAGATGGGAAAAATGTGTGACAGTGCTGGAAGACTACGCTGTAAAATTAAAAAAAAGAAAAAATGAGCTTCTATCTGTATTAGAAGTCCTTATACCGAAAAAGTCAACTTATTTATTAAATGACCCTCGTATATATATATATATATATGTGTGTGTGTGTGTGTGTGTGTGTGTGTGTGTGTGTGTGTGTGTGTGTGTGTGTGTGTGTGTAACTATGGCAGACATGGAGAAATTGATTAACTTTTATTGTTTTTCTAGTATACTTGAAATTGTCCGTTTGGTGTCTGCAATGTTGTGTTGAAATATAGTGCTTATTGCCACAAGCACTTTCGGCCACGTTTCGCCATTATGAAGGGCTTTGTTTTTAAGGGTTGTCAATTAGGAGAGGGAATGATAGAGACAACGTTACTGAGAGAAAGAGAGAGAGGAAGAGACAAAGGGATAGAACTGATATCTCTTCACAGTTTTTTACAATTTCAAGCATTGCCAGTATATAGCAATATTTCTGGAGATTTTGCATCTTTATTGTAAGCAGTTTGTATAGCGCCAACGAATTCAATGCTCAGTGATACCTGTCGACTGAAATGTTCTCAATTTGTAGACGCAGTACCCTTTTATTGGTTAGGTCAACGAATCATATTTCAATGCATGAGTTGTGTATTCGAACATGAGTCATTTAATGTTTCAACAAATTGTCATGTTATTTACATTCCAAGCAGGATTATCTTGGCCTCTTTGAAATGAGGGCACAGTTGACTTTTGACGACATCCGCATTGAAAGCAATGGCACTCAGTAAATCGTCAATCAAACCGCTGCTTCATGGAAATCCTACTCAATCATACGTACACTTTTGGACATAGGAGACCCACATACATAAATGTAGAGGGCAGAATATCGTGTCTGGTATGAGAGAGCGAATAAAGCGATCCAGAAGATTCAGATAATGTATGAGCGTGTGTTTATATTTTACACAAAATATAACATTTTTTGTATTACAATATGTCTTCTCTGAAGTTTGATCTGTCATGCTTCTCAGTACATTTTTGTCTGTCAACATGTATGGCAAATCCAGGAATCTTTTAATTTCCCTTAGGTTTTCTGAACAAAAGAAGAAAGCGTCTCAGTGTCCTTGTGCGTGGTAAATTATTTTCCACAATACAACGAGATGTAGCAAGCCTCTCACGAATTTATTGGTACTTCCATGCAAAGTGCCCTGAAGAAGTACCTTCTTTAGTTCCACCAATTCTAACCTTCATGGCTACAACCGGCCAGGCTACACGCATTGTAGGGAACGAGCCTCATTCCCTCAGTAGTCCATTGGTGAGACGTACCTTCTACTCGAACAGCTACATCCGGCGTAGAACTGCACGGTGGGGCAGATTCTGAATAGGATGCTTTCCCGATGACTATAATCTTAACCTGTTCATGTCTACAGTTAAAAATTATCTTTCCACATATCCGCATAAACTATACTGCTTACTGTGTAACCCTCTAAGATGCATTGTACAGGGTTAACCTGACTGTAATATATATATATATATATATATATATATATATATATATATATATATATATATATATATATATATATATATATATATATATATATATATTTCATTAAAAACGACAGACAAGTTACTCCAAACTATAACATGCTTGATACGCAGAATAACTCTACACCTTTCTGACAATAGCTAAATTAGATCTCATTTAAATATTAATGGAGACCTAGCGGACACTATTCGGAACATACTTGTCGACAACACTAATATAATAGCATCATCTAAATGCAAAAAAGGCTAAAAATAATGGAAGCCTTACTAATAACAAGAACCAAACCAACACTTAATAATATAAACTTTGAACATGGACATAATATCTTGACCGTGTATTGAAACAAAAAATGTAAACATTTTATAAAACATATATACAACAAATTATTTATAATTTTAACAGTTAAAATATAATCCTGGAAAATGGTTAAATATATAGCCGAAAGCGCTCGGATAAAAAGAGCATTCGGACTGTTTGATATAATTTATCATTCGAAAAGAAAAAAAATATTAGATCGCATGAGAAATTGTATAAAAAACTAAATAAAAGCACCTTGTCTGTCGTTTTTAATGAAATGTGCATGAAAGAAGGATTGCTGCATAAATACACAAATATATATATATATATATATATATATATATATATATATATATATATATATATATATATATATGGATGAACATAATACAATAGAACCGAACAAGAAAATCAAATTAATTATCTACTACAAAAAATTTAAAACAGCTATCTATATCCTCAAGAATAACACACGAGCAAAATCAAAATTACCACGGAAGAACATTACCTATATGTTCATATGCTCCCTAACAACTGTGTTCTTCATGAAACTGAATTCATAAATAATTACATAGGTCATACAATTACATGCCTATCCAGACGTCTTACATTACATCTTTCTGACTACATCACTATTAAAATCCATTATAAACACACACACACACACACAAAACCTTACCAGATTCCATCCGAAATATACTAGTAGAAAATACAAGCATAATCACCTCATCCGCATGTAAAACAATATAAAAAATAATCTAAGCCTTAACAATAAAAAAGAAAATGCCAACACTTAATAATATTAACTACGAATACGGCCACATTGTTCTAACTGTGTTCGGAAGAAAAATATTCCTATAACTCTAAAAAAAATTTAAAAAAATTAA
>OZ038505.1:6376957-6384457 GCA_964036315.1 Acanthosepion esculentum
TTTTGTAATTCATCGGAAGTCGGAATTCATTGAAAAATACATCCCTACCCCTCCCTGAACTCAACCCCTTTTTCGAACGTAACTAATAACTGATACAACAATAGTTAATAAAAATGAACACGCTACCACCTTGTTTAAATGATTGGATTTGTCTGTATCCTTGGAAACAATAAATTATGCATCTTTCTGTGTGGTTTAAACTCAGTAAATTTAAAAATTAGTTACTCCAAAATTCGCTTAAGGATGAAATGGTACTAATGTTTTTAATTTAATTAAAAAATTAATTTTAAGTTTTTATCTTCCATTTTTGAATCATGGTTATTACTGTGTAGCTAAAAAACCATATTTTAAATCTGTTAATTTATTATATATATATATATATATATATATATATATATATATATATATATATATATATATATATATATATATATACATATATATATATATATATATATATAACAATGAAGAACAGTAGTTGTGGTGTGGACCAGTCACATAACCGCAACAATTTTACAACCTAAAAAATGTGTTCACTGCCAATGAATATAATTCTGACAGGAATATGAGCTCCAAAAATTATAAGCAATAGAAATCGATTAAAAAATTACAAATTCGCTATTCGTGTTTCGTCATTTTCCGACTCCTCATGCTGCTTATGAAAAAGTAGCAGTTTCCCATTGTATAGATTTGATCAAATCAATCCGTGTGGTCCAAGAAATTTCCATAAATTGTTCAACATGTCTCGTTTTTGTTTTCTTTTTAAACAATATTTGAAGCGTGATAACACGTACTTCCTTGCGTGCCTGCACGCCGGCCTGATTTAATTCTTTTTATTGAATAAATTTCTATGGGCTTCAAGCAATTATATTTCTAGTTTCTCTTTTTGACACAAGTGACACACATCCATGCTGGTCGATAACTATTAGATTTTTTTCTCTGAATTCAACAACTAATTTCAGAGGAGCTTTCTTTCTTTGTCTATTCCTTAATTGTATCTTTCATGACCAATATGTACTTTGACAGGGTCGTGGTATTGCTCGTTTTAATTTCCACTGAGTCCATGTACACAACACCAGGGCCAGGGATTGAACACATGGTAACGATATCACCAAATTCTAGAACCAAACATTTAATGCATTACAGTTTTTCCCACTTCAGTGGAAACGGCGGGAACAATAACTGCTCAATACTATGAATAAGAACTTGACGAGATATCTACACCTATGTTTCAAATAAAGGTTTCGAGTGGTTTCCCTCTGTCTTTTCTACAAATATTCTCATGGCAAGCTTTTTCATCTGGTGCACCGACTATATGAATTTAAGCATGCAACTGAATTGGCCCAACCGTTTCCTGTTGAAATTGCTAAATGCCAGCGCTAATTTTACTCTAAAAGTTTCTTTTATCTCACTTCTCACCTGTGAATCTCCCGTCTGTTCACTTACTTATTTGATAACTACATTCTTTAAAAATTTAAATGCAACGTCAATGGCCATCTTCTATCATCTTGAGTCCAATGCATTGTTTGTCGTTTCCTCAATATTTCCTATACCCTGTCCTATCTTTCACTTTCACTCGCCTTGCTTGGAGCGAAGTGATTAAACAAATATAAGTTCGGAATTTCCGGGGCGACTTATATCTGATGAAGGCCGGATAACATAACTGCTGAAACGTTATGATAACAACACCAACGTCATCAAAAACAATAACAAATGCGGGCAATTGTCTGACAGTAAATAGTGTAAGTATTGATGTTTCAAAGTTTACTTGTAAATCATGATCAACCAACCTCTGTAGTAGTTAATTCTTGTCATTTTTTTTGTTGACATAACTTTCCACTGTAACCCTCTATCTCCCGCAACTCCCAGGCCTTGTACAGGGTATATATCACTGTAACATTATTTACATCATTCGGACTACTGTCCTCATCTTTGTCGCCATATTTATTACAACTTTTCGGCCGTTGTACGTTCCCGCCTTCTTCAGGCGGTTGGAATGTCGAACTGAACCCTTTATTTATGGGCATATCAGGTGTGCCGGAGGTGTAATATACAATGGCTCTGAATTGTTAATCGGATAGACGTGTTCTAATATTCGTTGGGTTCGTTATATTGACTTACGCGCGAATACCGATGGAAAATGTATGCATCCAATTCGTCTCCCCCATATATATATAATCAGTGAAACTTGTATCACTAAACGATTATTGTCTGAAAATAAAATTCCTACAATCTAAAATATTTCTGGCTTTAAGAACTGACCAGGTACAATGTTGCTTAACCTCATTGCTCGTACGGGAACGTGTAATACTGCGAACATGTAAGGTGTAATTATTTCAATTACTTGATGATGGTTGGTGTGATAATTATTTCAATTACTTTCCCAAAGGTTTTAGTATGTAAGTGAATGTAATGGATTCGACTGGTATTTGAACTCGGCACTCGTATTTTTCAATGCACAAAGATATTCCAGAAAACGAGTTCGGAGCCTGTTTCCAGCAATGAAGTAAACATCCGAGTACTTTGAAGTTAATAGCAGTCAATAGCTAACAGGTAAGCAAATTTTGCTTGCACAGAGCGTGCAAGCAAAATTTGCTTACCGGTTTTCTGGAATATCTTTGAGCATTGAAGAATACGAGTGCCGAGTTCAAATATCAGTCGAATCCATTATATTCACTTACATACTAAAACCCTTTAGAAAGGTACGAACTCTCTTCTTCCATTCCCACCTATGGACAAATAGCAGGACAGACCTTGTTCTATAGCCTTGGATGGCAACTGGTCTACCGCAAAAAGTATTGGCAACCTGCTGCGAGAAAATATGCCTTGTCAGTTATGTATCAAAACATAAATGATCGCCTAAGCGTGTATCACGCATGTCGCCTAACTGACTGACTGACTTTTCAGTTGAATCCATTACATTCACTTCCGTACTATAAACTTTGGGTAAGGTATGAATCCTCTTCTTCCATTCCCACCTATGTGTAAATATCACTACAGTCATGGTTCTGTAGCCTTGGATGGCAACTGGTCTACTTCAGAAAGAAATGGCAACCTACAGCGGGAAAAAAATCTATTGAAAGATACATGATTGCCTAAGCGTGTATCACACATGGCACATAAGAAAGGGATTGAATGATGCTGTTCTTGAGGTCAGGCATATCACCCTTAATATTTATTTAGTCGAGCTAGCTCGGACATTCATGGGACTATCACACCAACCATCACCAACCTGCATCAAGTTTGGAAGGCATTCTCTGTCATAATATAGCTGGTCACTATAGGTGGTTTCTGGTCGAACAACTTGTCTTGCGCCATACCTACGTGTCCAGAACAGTAGATCGCTTACGAGTTCTTGCTTTGTTCCCTTTCAGTGTCCTGCACAACACATTCTGCATTCGCGTAAAATTGTAGAAATACCAGGGATCGTTCCATAGAGTGATTTAAGGAATGGCAAGGAATTGCTTGCATATTTTCTATTAAATATTTTCTATTTAAATTTAAAAGAATTGTTTAAATCTCATGTGATATTGAAGGTAAATTTCCTAAATAAAAAAGCAACTACAAAATATATATAATTCAAATACCTTCTAGGGATGCAAAAGGCGATTGTCTCTGTTGTGATAATCTCGCAAGTGTTACGTGACGGCCGGTGAGTGACGTCAGGGAATAGAGCAACGACGAACAGTTACGAAATAAAAGCCTAGACGTCTCAAGCTTATAGCTGTAGGTCTTAGAGGAAAAACAAAACACAAGGCATCACCAGGTTTACAGAGAAAACACTGTAAATCCAGTTTTCCTTTCGGTAAGCATTACAAGTAAGACTCCCATTTTTTAACATTGTTTATTGTAGTTAAAATTCCAAATTCAATTTAAAAGTTAAACAGCGCAGAACGCTGCTATCAATATACGTTAAGAGGGTGGTTGCCAGGTATTATCTTTTTCTCCGTTGAAACACGGGTAAATATGTAGATTTTGTGTACGATTTATCGGCATAAAAGTCTCTCAGAGAACAAAGCTCGTTTTTCATTCCTTTTCTTTCCGTTATTCCGTATTGATAGTGGAATATGACGTTATTTTATAATGGATATAATAACGCCATAATGGGGAAAGGCAAATAGGAGAATACAATATTCTTCCTGTTATCTGGGTCAAACCGCCGGAACAAGATGTTATTTATCACCATCAGCAGTAAAAAAAATATATATACATGCTTATTCGTCAGCATCGCAGTCTGGTAGAACATTGCATTTCCATGCTCGATAACTCGAATCTCATGTAGCGTCTAATGTGGCTCTAAATTTCAGTGTGTGTAAAGCAGACACGGCCAGAGATGTTGCATGTGCAGACCTGTCCCAATGGAGTTAATGTAATGTTTTGTGCTCTGCAGCTGTTCTTTGTTCATTTGGAAATTTTTTGACGGGACTAGTTTGTAGCATATCTCAAAAGTTTACTACGTATTTATTGATGTCAGTAAATATGTCGTGAGCGGTGAGTTCCCATTTGTCAGGCTTTTATTAAAAAACGGCCTTAACTCAAAATTAGGCGTGTCCAGATTTCCTCCTTCCGCTTGGGAGTTCTGCATAGGGAATGATTATCGGAATTCTCCCGTCGTCCTTCGGTCGGATCTTGTTCAAGCAGAAAAGACGTTGCCACATCGGAAGACGCTGCATGCAAGAAATCTGTGATCTTTCAAAAATTGGGGGGAGAGGGACTATAAAGAACAATTAATCGTTATTTTTGTCATTCTGCTTGTGACATTAACTCTAATGTTAGGGAGACATTGTTCGTCGGTAGACGGCGAATATTTTTATCTGGTGTATATTATTATATAATCAAGGTGACTACTAAAAATGAGTTGAAGTAATACGTATGACAGTAAAAATCTGGGTGGTTCCAACCCTACCCGAACACAAATACAGCCCACATCTTTCACGGCACATCAATGGCAATATACATTAACCTCATCAGTACCACATATACTGTAAAAAGTTACCCACCCTGTGTACCTAACTCCACCCAACAGAAAATATTGCACAATAAAAGAAAGTAAATAGACCCATCCACCCGTCTCCGTTTTCGTTTTTTATCTTCAGAACTTGATATGGCTCGCTGGTGAGACGATCTACCAAGCTGCTGTTGTGATAGATTGGTTTATGTCAGGAACACCGCTGGCTTTGTATATTAGTCGCATGTGCGTAAAAAGAAACTTTAGAAAAATCAGGCCAGCGGCATTTGATGGATTTGGTCGTAGATTTCTTCTTTCTCTTTTTCTTCTTCTTCTCCTCCCCCTTTACGTCTGGAATTGAAAAGGAAAGAAAGAAAAAAGAGAGACAGAGAGAGAAAAAATATTGTGGCATTTTCTTGCGGAATGCCATTTATTTTCTGCCATTTTATTTCAACGATTTGGATTCTTTACTTTGGGGCGTTTGATGGTTTCGGCTTTTGAGCCGGACAGGATTCTTGCTTTTTTCTCTTTTCTTTTTTTTTTTAGCCTATTGTTTTATGGGGTTTTATTTTCTTTTTTTTAACCTTTTCTTTTTCGCTTTTTGCATCTTTTCTATCAAATATTTTCGGCAAGCTTCTTTTATTTCGGTGCCAACTTACGCTCTTCCAACAACTTCTCAAATCTCAGCCTTTCTATTTAATCTTCGTTTTATTTCTTCTTTTTTTTCTGTTATTTTTTTTATATCGCTCACTAAATATTTCCTCCTTTCTCTAAAATGTCTACGCGATGATTGGTTGGGTGAACACTGATTGAGCTTCCTTTCTGTGCAAAGAATTTTATTTTATTTTTGTTTTAAAATAGGGTAGACGCTACATTTTCCATTACAAGATTAAAACATCGTCGCCAGATTATCCTGTCAGTAAAACTGTAAAACAAAGCTTGAGTTTAAGGGTATTCATTAGGCACGTGGAACTAGAAAAGTCTACCCAGCGAGTGAAATAAAGGATTCAGTTCGAAGGAGGCCGGAGCGCATAACGGCCGAAACGTTGTGATAAATATGGCAACTAAAATGGGGACAATAGTCCGAATAATGTAAATAATCTATCTATCTATCTATCTATCTATCTATCTATCTATCTATCTATCTATCTATCTATCTATCTACCCCGGTTTTTTCATAATCTATCTATCTATCTATCTATCTATCTATCTATCTATCTATCTATCTATCTATCTATCTATCTATCTATCTATCTATCTCAGTCTTTTCTTAATGTATCTATCCATCTATCTATCGCAATCGTTTCAGAATCTATCTAGCTAGCTAGCTATCAAACTAACCCAGTCTTTTCATAAATTATCTGTCCGTCTATCTATCTATCTATCTATCTATCTATCTATCTATCTATCTATCTATCTATCGCAGTCTTTTCATAAACTATCTAACTATCGATTGCTCTATCTGAGTCTTTTCATAACTAATCTTTCAGTCTCTTCAGAATCTCTCACCTTCTCTCTCAGTGTTTTCATAACCTTTCACTCTCTCTCATTCTTTTCATAATCAATCAATTTCAAGGTTTTTATAATCTATTTATAATATCCATTATTTTTTCTGTTAATCACATCTGTTTAAATATATATATATATATATATATATATATATATATATATATATATATATATATATATATATATATATATATAGTTAGCTATTTATATACATCTATGAATATATGTATGGATCTTTCAATCTGAGAACTTTAGATATATTATCTTATACTGTATCTTTCACCATATTCTTTCAAATAGTTTGTCTATATTTTTAGGCATCTATTAATTTGTTTATATCTATCTTTCAATTTATCCACCTGCATGTATGTATCTCTCTCTATATATATGTATGTATGTATGTATGTATCTATCTATCTATATCTATATATATATCTATATCTATATCTATATATATATATCTATATATATATATAATTTATTTTATATATTCCACACCAGTAAAAATGTAAAAAAATGAGAAAGAAATGCAACTGAAGTCTTTAAAAATATTCATTTACAGGAATTATATGGGTATCACCGTTCTGATGTTTAAAAGTTAAATTGACATATACAGATGTGTGGCTATGCATTGACATCTCTAAATATATATAATATATTTTCCATTATTGTCATGATATATCAAAATATATATAATATTTTCGGCCTATTATGTCAATCCCAAATTCTATCCATATTATCTGTTTATCTATCGCTATCTATTTGTCGTATATATATCTTTCTATCTCTCGCTCTCTCTCTCTCTCTCTATCTATCTATCTATATATATATATATATATATATATATATATATATATATATATATATATATATATATATATGTATGTATGTATATCACACCTCTCCTCGCTGTCCTCTCTGTTAAATTACATAAACTTAATACTACCCGTCAAAAGAGTAAATGTTCATTTCATTTTTCGTTTCACCTTTAGGAAGTGAAGTCTAATGATTCAGTTTCCTTTAAAAGGGCTATGGTGAAATAA